>JASSRY010000449.1:2428920-2467123 GCA_032466555.1 Tinamus major
TTCTCTTCTCTTCTCTTCTCTTCTCTTCTCTTCTCTTCTCTTCTCTTCTCTTCTCTTCTCTTTTCTCTTCTCTTCTCCTGGTTCTTTTCTTTTTAATCCCACAAGCTTTCAGCCACCAGCTGAGAATTTCACATGATTCAAAGAGGAACTCAATTTTTATATGCATAACAAGGATATCCAGAGTGTAGTAGCTAATACTAACAACAATTTTGGAAGTAATATAAAGCCTAATGCCTCAGAGCTTATAACAGTCTCTGATTCTTGAGGTTTAAGATCAGATCTTTATTTAGGAGCAGATTGTCCCATGTCTATTATTCATCCTGTAGTGGGGTTTCTTGTACTTTCTGTGGATCATTTGGTGCTGGCAGCCTTTCAAGATGGAATAATGGGCAGGGTGGATTAAGAATTAGATCCAGAAAGATGATTCCCATGTTTATCGGGTCTAGAATGGATAAATGTCTAGCAACCAGGAAGTTCTTTGGCTCCAGTGGTACCAGAGAGTCTGTAACAGAAAGCGAACTTCCCAATAATTGTCACTGTTGTCATTTCCAGTGCATGCTTTATAAAAGATTGTGGTAGATATGGAATAAAGTATGTGGAAATGTGGTAGATATGGAATAAAGTATGTGGAAAAGAAAACCTGGAGTGAGAAACCTTAGTGAAATTTCAAAGGCAGTTGGACCTTCAGATGTTAGCAAGGAGTGTTCAGCCTGCTGTACATGTGCTAGAAAAATTAAACTTTTCAGAGTTGGATTTTGAACCACAAACAACCAGGATTGCACAATTTTAGAATGTTTTGCTATATGAGGATTAAACTATCAACAGATCTCAAATGCACATACAGTGAATTCCTCCTTGTGCACTGAACTTTTGTTATATTTCTAATTTTAACTTGACTCAACATACAGAGATGAGTGGGAATGGATCCAAACACTTTCTGGCTCGGAATCTGTGGAAAGTATGGATCATACTTCAGACTGCCCTACTCAATTGTTCTTGTATGAGCTCCAGATGGCAGTGAAAGCTCTCCTTAAACAGATCAATCTACCTCCACATCAGGTATTTTCCTTTGTGGTATTTATCACCTTTTATAAAACTGATTCTTAGGAACACAACTAGAAACTACAGAATGTGTAACTTTCAAGTAGGGATTAAATGGTAAGGTTGCAAGAAAAGAAAAGCAGAGTTTGGTATCCAATTACTTTAAATGCGTGTGGGGAGAACACCTCCAGGAAGGGTTCTTTCCCTGGATATGTGAACATATAAGGATTAAGAGACAAGTTTTCATTTAGCTTCAATTTCTGTGTCTGTCAGCATACTTACGCAGCTTCAGGCAGGTGCAAACAGGCACTTTTGCACACACATGTCATAGTTGTGAGCACCCTTACGCCCAGCTGGCCAAGAAAGATAGGTATTTTCCCAGGGAAGCAGGGCGGTTGACTGTTCTGGGGAGATACTAGCAAGGGTGCACACAAGAGCTGCCAAGAATACAGCATTTTGCAGTTCTTTTATGCACAGGTAAGCACAGCACTTCTAAAAATGCATAGTTCCAGGCCTCCAGACTGCTGTGGGTGAGGAGAGGTGTCTGGCTTCTGACTTCAAATTTAGGTACCAAAAAAGCATATGTGAATAAGTAAAGTGAGGATAATCAACGATGTGAAAGATGCACAAAGAAATAAGCTAAGGAAGGAATTTGTTTCTTGATTACACAAAGTCCATTGTATTTTGGTCTACCAGTGTAAGATGGCTTAAAGTAGAAGTGAATTATCTTTATAGTCTCTTCAAGGTCTGTTTGTGCAGCTAGAAAGATGTGGCTTTAGAATAAATTAATCTGGTTCTGCATTTCTTGATTTTGAAAGGTTTAGGCTTTACTTGTAGAAAGAATCCAGCAGTGCAGCACCTTCTAGCTAGAGAAGAGCCAAGTAAGCTTCAAGTAAATCCAAAATTAAGACAGATGGTGTGCTGCCTTGTGGTCACTCACTCTAATTCAATAGTGCTTTGTATGGATCTCTATGCCAGTGTATTTTCTTAGAGGTCATAGCTTTTGTGCATCCTATTTTTTTAAGCTAGAGACTAAAATATTGAAATCAACGTGCAGTTTGTTCATTAGGCTGCAGTTCAGCCAAGCATTTTGGCCTATCCACTCTGCGTGATGGACGGGCAAAAATGTGATCTTGCAGTTGAACACAATTGCGAATGCTTTGATGACTCAGGACCCAACTTCTGGGTTAGTAAATTGAATTTTTGATTCAGCAGATCTATTTATGTGTTTTTATTGTTACTCTGGCAAATGGAATCACGGCCAGTGACACTTGCAAAGGCAGAGCAAAATGCAGTGCTGTACAGCACACAGCAGCTGTACAGCAGCCTCGGGCCAGCTCCTGTGTGTGCCATTTTCTCTTGCTGCAGCACTTGTTAAAACTCTTCGGTGCTGTGTTGAGGGAGAGCTGCATATTTCTCTTAACCGACCCTAAATTGAATCTTAAAGGTTTTTAATTGAATCCATTTTCATGTTTTCACATAATTATGCAATCATAATCTTGAAAAGCACATGGCATGTGATCATTTTCTGCCTAATAAGAAACATAAATGTTGTTTTCAGGGGGGTTGTGCCTGTGTGTGTTGTTTTAATGTGGAACATTGCAGCTTTAAATCTTTATTTTATGTAGTGACATGAACCCACATTTAGGGCCCCCCCCAAATATTTATGTTTTATAAAAATTCCGAGCTTGATGTCGTGCAAATTTTCTTTAATGTTTTATATCATTTGGGGTGTTGTTTATATAAGTGCCATGTTGTAATTCTCTCCTATTTCTTCCCCCGCGCGTGTCCCTCTCCAGGCTAAGCACTTCCGTCTGTACACACAGGAGGTGTTGGAGCTGGGTCACAATGTCTCCTTTCTTCTCCTGCTCCCCGCCTCAGACGACGTCTGCACTGCCCCAGGACAGAATAATCCTTACACCCCACACTCAGGATTTCTTAACCTCCCTCTTCAGATGTTTGAACTCGGTATAGTAGCTTGCTTCACCTAGAAATATTAACCCAGTCTCCTTATAATAAAATCACAAAGTTGTATCTGTTTTCCCCCTTGTCCCAGTGGAGAGTCAATAAATCACATGATGGCTTTGGCAACAACACTACCTATAACTGTGTACAAGTTATAGAGGGAGCAGAGCAGTTAAAGCGTATACTGTAGCAATCGTTATTGGAATGCAAAGCATAGAGAAAAGCCCACAGTTATCCAGTATGTGGCTAGGTTTATTTGGAAGATGATGCTCTTTAGAAAACAAAACCAAAAATTACACACAAGTTAAAAAGGCTAGAGCTGTGAAAGCAGATTTAAACATTCCTTTAAGTTGTCAGAAGAATAATTAGCAGTTTTGTAGAGGTGATATTTTGCAATCCCTGATTACAAATAGTCAGGAGCCCTCACAGCTTTGTGCAAGGAGTGAGTGTCATTTCCTGCGTCCAAATCATCTCTTTCAATTCCTGAAAAAAGAAGACAGGAGAGACTCAATTCTATTTTCATGATGCAGGAGAAGTCTGTTACGGTGAGGAAGGCTCACACTGGGTTGAGACTGGAACTGAGACTCGTTCTTTAGGGAGCACATGCTGAGCTGGAGCGGATTCAGCCCTCCTGTTCCATTGCATTACTGTCTAGGTAGGAATTCCCAAGGTGAGGATTTCCCAACATTTTATTGTTGCAAAGTGCTATTAGAGTCCGTGATGCAGGAGAACGATGCCTGGTGGTAGCAGAGGCTCTCAGTAAGGCTGTGGTTCTGCAGGTTCTGCAGGTTCTGTGGTTCTGTGACCTGCCATCCTTCAGCAGCACAGATTTGATTTGCATCAGGTGGAAGCGTAAAATCCTGTTCATGTCACATCAGCCAGAGCACCCAGAGTGGTGCCTGTGACAGCTTCAGGTTTTCATGCCCGTAGCAGGGGAGCAGCTGACAGCTGAGTGAGCAGAAATTTGAGAGAGGTCCAGACAATACATGAACTGGTGTGTAGTCTGCCAGGGTAGAGTTACCCCTTCAAAAGAGAACTAAGATAACTGAACAAGCACAGTTACTTCATTACTTTGGATCACATGTCTATGGCACTTCATGTCCTACACATTTACTATCTTCTGTAACCTCGAGGTCTACAGTTAGATTCTGTGTAGTAAGCATGTTATTTCTGCCTGGGAGAGGTGACTGTTGCATTCACTGTGCAAATTAATGAATCCTATCATCTCTGGTGGGAGTTATCTCTGCACTAGAGGTCTTGCAGACTGTTTCTCTCTCCCTGTGTGGCACACAGGCCCTGGACAAGAGTGACTCTTTTCTCTGGGACACAGTCTGCATTGAGCTGATAACGCAATAGGGACTTCATGGGGATGATGTGGTACAGGTAAACATTCAACAGGGTAGTCTCTAAAATAGCATCCTGGGCCAGACCTGCTGCAGTTCATGGAGGAGAAAAACAGTTAGGAAGGCTGAGTTTCAAGTTTTGATTTTTTTTAAGTAAGCAATCATCTGGCCAAATGCAGATGACATTTTCTATATGACTTATTATATATGTATCCCTGATGTTCTATAAAATAGTTGTGATTCACATCTCAAATATTAGAAGCTTCCATTCCCCATTAGCTCGTGGCTACCAACTATATAATTGCATAACCACAAAAGACTATGTTGAAGTAACATTTGTTAAAGTAACATTAAAGGGTCTGACTTAAAACCACAAAGGCTAGAAACTTCAGCACTGAAGCTGAAACCGCGGCTGTAATTCACTCAAGAGTCCACCACATATGGCATATATACTGTAAGACCACACACTATTCAGACTAGATCCCTACAACATCTAGGCATCATTGGGAAGCCAGAAGGTAGAATTATTTCTTTCACTCTCTCTTTTTTTGTGGAATTTCTATGTTCAGATTTGGCCTTTATTGTGATGCTAATAATGCTTCTGTGATTTGATTTCTTACTTTTGGTATCATTTATTTGCAAAGGATAAACAGATATGATATGCATTTCTGCTTGCGTTTCTAAGACTTATGATAAGAACAGTTTATGCAATTTACACGTGAAATACTCTGAAAAAGTCAGCCCACAAGCCAGGAGCATTAAGCCAGCTGCCGTTCCCTGCTGTAATGAGATTGTGCTCTTGCTTGAATTTATTGGAGTGCCAATGACTGAGGGCGTATTTCTGCAGAGCCGTTCTCCTTCGGCAGGCTTTGCTGTGCCCTGCAGTTTGCAGGGGTGGTTGGCAAGCTTGGCGTGAGCGGTGCAGGCTCTGCAGGAAAACAGCCCAGAGAGGGGAGGGAAGCGGAGGCAGCTCGCGCGGCTCCCGGCACCGCCGCGCCGGCCCTGCTCGTGTGGCTCAGGTAGCTCTGTGCCCTCCTCAAGTCAAATGGATGAGGCAGGAGGTCAGCTCCGCATAGGAGAGCAGGGGACAGTGTGCAATTAGTGACACTTACAAAATATTAATTGTGACATCCCAGAAATGCTTTTACTGCGGAGTCACTTGCATCTGAGTTACTGAGTTGAAGTTCGTCTAGCCCAAGACAAAGCTATTACCTTCCAAAATGATTCTTGCTTTCTAAAACACTCAATTAAAATAAAAGATGGGTTCCATTTTCCAGTCATATCACTACTTGCCTGATAAAAGAAATTACCCCTTCCTGAAAACCTTTCCTCTTTTATATTCTTAGACTGTCAGTGTTACAAGAACCCTGCTATTGCATAATGAGCTATAAAAGCCTTAGAATCAGCCTTTGTGATTAAAGCTATCAAAGGCAAAGCAGCCTCTGGAGCCGCATGCTAAGAACCTGATTATCCTTTCACTTAGATATAAACTAGGAATGATTTGTTGGAAATCAGGGAAGTTAAAGAGTAAACTAGTATAAATGAGGGAAGAATTAGAGGCTGTGTTATTTATTTCTAGCTTAAAGTAACCCATCTGAAGTGTTACTAATTATATTGAATAAAATTTGTGTTCTGAAAGCTAAGGATTTCGTATTTCATGACCAGAATATAACGGTGTTTCCTCTGCATTTGGTCTTTTCACAGTTCATTTTTGCTGTTACAAGGAAAAATTTATAAGCCTGTATTGCCGCCTTTCTGCTGTCATAGAGCTGGACTCTCTGAAAACCCAGCAGTCCCTAAGGGAAGCAATTTCAGACAGTGAAGTCGCTGCAGCCAAACAAAGACACCAGCAAGTTACAGACTACATACAGGTACTAGTCTGTTTCTGACTACGCCAAGGAGATTTTAAGGTGGCTTTCTTAAAAATTGCATAGGGCTGTAATTTGAAATCTAATTGGAGAATTATTCACAGACATCATAAAAAGAGCAGTTGTATCAAAAGTGCAATTCTGTTTTTATGAAACTCAGACCCAGAACATGATTTCCTTAGTTGTTGCTTTTATACAAGGATTTTTATGGGTAAAATCAAATGACAGTTATACTAGACTGTTATAAAGAAATGTGTCAGTTTGCTTGTAAAACTTACTCCCATCTACTTGAGGGAAGCTAACACCATGCTTGGCCATTCGTTCGGTAATGCCTTTTCTCCATATGAGTGGATCTTTGCCCTGATAATATACCAATTAAAAACAAATAAAATGAAAATTCAGACTAGGTCATGCAGGCGATCTCCATCTATAGTATCACAGTGAACAAAGCAGTTTTGTGTTCAAGGTAGCAGGCTGACCCTCAGAGAACTGGTAGTTCTGCCCAGCACCAAGAAGAAATTTTGTTTCATTCCCCTGATGTGGTCGAATTGCATATCTTACCACACTTGTCTAATCTGCTTTTGCTCACACGCATCTTCCAGTCCTGTTTCCAGACCAAGACTTCACCTACTCAACTTGGCAATCTTGGAACTACACCCCATGGGGCAGTGTAGCAAGGCCTGTGCTTTTGCGAAACATTTTTGGTGATTGATGATTGATTGCATAGTGTATTGATGGAGATGGTTGACCTGTCTTTCTACAAGGAAGGTGCAGATTAATTTACAGCTCTACATTGTTAATACTCAAGGAACCTTCTCTTGAAATAGGGGCCAAAACAACCATGTATCCCACTGGTGGCTTTCGTGATCCTCTGTACTTAAGAATCAAATGATAATATTTCTGGCTCTGCTTGCTCTAGACTTGACCCCTTTATCCTTGTCAGTGCCGGAGCTGTTTGAAACTTGCAGAGGGCCAGAGGGGAATGCTCCACTGTGCTTCCACCTTTCAAGCATCTTCTCCCTCCTCATCTTCCCACTCTCACACCCAGAAAAGCCAGTTGTTCCCAGTGTATAGGAGCATTTGGAATAATAGTACCCTTCACATCAAAAGAAAAATGCATGTTTTATTAATACACATACACTGCATAGATAGTTCTGTGTTCCTCTTCTCCAAAGTGTTCAAGTCACTTATATATGCTCAGAAAATATAGGAGAGTATTTTGAACTTCAGTGTTTTGTGCTGAATTATTGTGACAGTGTATTAGCCTTGTCAGGTTTCCTCTCAAATGAAAACCAGCTGTATTCTACCTATTGGCAAAAATATCTCGGCCCACCACATACCGCAATCTTCAGTGGTGACCACAAAACCGCAAGAGCATTTGTGTGATCCTAGATCTAAGACAGTGTTGAAGTCACTACACAAACCAAACATTGTAAAGAGTAAAGGAGTCTATATAAATGCAGCTCTGAAAAGGAGTCAGAGGGCAACTGAAAAGTAAAGATTTAAAAAAATAATAATAAAAAACCAGCAGATAAGGTGCTCGGCATCTTTACCAGAAAGTTAGAGAGCAAGACAAGAAGTCTACAGACACTGGAGGTAAAAGTGCAGTTAAGCTGTAATTTATATGGTGTAATGCTTCAGATGTTCCTAAATTGTGTAAGAACCACAGTTCATTAGAAATGACTGGCCCTTTATCCCAGGAGACACTGTAGAATGACACTGGGGAGAAAAGCAATAGGATTTGCATTTTAATAAACTGCATGCAGTGGTCTGGGGTTGGGGGAGGATTACAGTAAGGAAATACAAAGTCTGCAAAACCAAGTCAGAGAGGAGCTTGCTACCTGGTGAACCCAGCGCACTTTCTTCATGGGGATACACTGAAGTCTGGAAATGATTAAGGATTAAAAATGTATCCCTGAACCCTTTACTGTTCTAATTGGCATAGGTTCTTAGTCCGGATTAACTCAGTGGCAAGGCTTGCACTGACTTCTCTGCAGACTGGATTTCACCTTTAGATAAATATGGCCTTACTAGGTCAACCTAGAGATTCATCTGGCCAGCTGTGCTATCTCTAGCAGGGCCCAGCAAGAATTACCCTTGCTAAGTTTCTGACGTCTACGGTATCCTTTGGCTGTAAGTTCCACAGCTGGGTTATGCGTTTGATAAAAAATATCTCCAGCTAAGAGGATGTGCTTGTGAACCAGTCTTGTAATGCATCAATATAGGGTCTCCTCTTAATCCTTCTGCTGTAACCCCATTTAATAACGGTCGCTGCACAAAGTACTGCTGATTTTCGCCTATCCTTTTACTTACCCTTCTTCCCTTGACATTCTTGCAGAATGTGGCTAGTGTAGCTGAGAAATAGTTTCTCTTAAACACTGCAATATTAATGTGAGGGTTCAGTCATACTTTAAATGCAAGAGCTTCTGCAGGAAGCGAATCACAAGGGAAGCTCTAGGAGGGATTTTTTAACAGAAGGACATTGTGCTCACACTACCACCCATTCACTGGTTGCAGCAATTAATAGAATGAATATAGTCCAGAATTAACTGTGTATTTTTGCCATCTTTTTTTCCTCCTAAGCAAATTGATGAGATCTGGCGGGAAATGAGGTGGATCACAGAAGCGCTGCAGTATGCGAGGTACAAGCAGCCAGCCCCTGGCCTACCCATTAAGAAGCTTGTCGATCTCTCAGAAGAACGGGCTCAGAAGAAAATCAGTTCCACATCTTCACATCTAGATTGCCTTCCTTCACCTCCCCCTTCACCTGAAATGAGAAGCCAGAGGAGAAAAGCTGTGAGTGGTAAGAGAGGTTTTGTTTATCAAAGAAAATCTTTGAATTTGCTTTTAGTTAAAACAGTTCTTGGATTCCATTTTATAAAAGGACTGTTTTTTCCCATGCCTCACAGGGTATTTTACCAGTCATTGACTAATAATTATCTGCACTGTCTTTGAGAACCTGAGAACCTTCTACAGTCCTTAGAATGATTTTTTGCCTTCCACTACTCAGGGTACTTGCATATCATCAGCCAACTTTATTGTCTTCCTATTCCAGATTGTTTAATGAATAGGTTGGATAAGACAGGTCCTGCCACTAATTCTTCCTTGACCTCCAGAATTAGTAAAATCCATCCATGGTGAAAGCTGACTGTTAGTCCATTTGTTTTCTGCACCAATGATCTGTTATTAATCTGAGGAAGGAGCTTTCCTTTTATCTCAATTACAGCTTCGTTTCTTAAGAATGTTTTGTGAAGAATCTCGTCAAAAGCTCTTCAGAAATCCAAATGTGCCTATGTATTACATTGTCCACATGTTCAAAGAGCTTTACTAGATTGGTGAAGAGTTACTGAGCAAAAGCTATTGGCCCTTTCTTATTGCGCTTACGTCTTTTCATTAGTAGTTTTTGCCCCGCACGGGAGTCCTCGTTTTCCAGTCGCCATCGATCACTTCTGTTTCTCTAGCATTACAGACATTTTCTTTCCATTCCTTGACCACTCCTCTGCTTTGAAGTAACTCTTCCTCATGCTCCTCTGTCTTTCTTCTGATGGAAGAAATGTTAGTGTTGATAGTCTGTCTGATTTATCAGACAGTTTCACGTATTTCAGAGTCCTCATTGGTTTAGATATGCCCTTTAAAAGACAAAATTACAGAAATCAGTATCCTCTTCGCCATTTTTGCTTCTCTGAACAGCTGCAAAATTAAAGTGATGAAAGTTAGATTCCTAACTGAGTAAGGAATTTGGAGAAATATGTAAACCATCATTCTGCTGGGCTATCTTTAAGCAATAAGTAAATGAAATGGTAAAAACAAAAACAGCAGATGCTGCATTAAACAACTCCTGTGACCGTTTTGGTAACGATTATTTGTTTTTCAAAGTGACAGTTTTTTACAGTTAAGAACAACACAGAAATCTACCCTGATTAGATTAGATTAAAAGAACCCGCGAAAGCTGTGGTGTCACGTGCTTTTATTTGCTCCTTTACACAGGGGTGTTCTTTCTCAGCACCTCTCCCTGAGCTGAATTTCTCCCTGTATTACATACCCTGAATGCAGAATAATCCTCTGTGCCTTAGCTCTGGCACCATGTAACCTAGGCATTATCTTGCCCTGCATGGGCTTCATTCACTATTGCCCTGCTATATGGTAATTTACACTAGGTCAAAGGGAATAGTTGGCACTACATAAAATGTATTGGCTTTTTTTTTCTTTTTTTTTTTCCATTGGATCTAATGTAAACTATCCAGGGCAGCAGTGGAGCTGTGAAGCATCAGTCCACTCTAATCGTATACGTCACTGTTTGTTATGTTATTGATCCTTCTGTATCCAAAGGACAACAGTGGTTTCAGTGCCAGTGCAAATTTTATGGAATTCGTATTGGAATTAAGTGTGTCGGTTCTGAATTTGAGCATACATAATGCACCTGGTGGGGTCTCTCTGCTCATCCACCTCCTCGCTTTGCCTCAGCCCTCTTCCACACACATGCTCACAGTTTACAGAGCTGTAGCTTTGGAGTAACTCATCTGACATCTTTAAAGAACAGGGAATCTGGATTAGAGCTTCTCTGTCTCCCAAATCCCTATCTTTATCAAATTTAGTGAAAACGAGATAAAAGAAAACAGATCCTTTCAAAACTTAATCCCAATTCAAATTCAAATTCTTCCCTGTACTCAATTCCTTTCAATACATGAATCCTTTGGGGTTTTCCTAATTCTTACCACCACCTCTCTAATACATCTGCAAATCCTCCCTGATTATTTCTTGGCTACTGTCTCCTAGGCTCACGGGCATTTTCACAGAAGAAATTCACATTTATTTTCAGAATTGTGGGTACGATTCCAAGTCAAGAAAAAAAAAAGGTGACATTTAAGCAATTCCTCTAATGTGTTTGTCTTGTTGGTAGTAATCAGTTCTCTTTTCAGATTCCCAGCCCTGCTCAGATGAAGAAGGCTGCTCTGAAGTATTCCTTCCAACTGACAGTGACTATGATTCCAGTGATGCTCTAAGTCCCAAAGAATTAGACTTGATATATTCCTCCTCAAATGACATATCCCAGCAGGCAGGCGGTGGCCTAGGAGGCAGCGCACCTGATGTTCTCCAAGTGCATGACATGAAGCCCTGCCTGACGTTGAAAGAAGGCCCGAAAGACTGTAGTGCCTTTGATAGTAATGCTGAATATTGCACAGAGTACATGAGTAATCTGACAATGTCAGGGCTGACAGCAAAAAGCATAGACAAGTCCTCTAGCTCCAGGCAGCCGTTGAGCTTTTTGGGTAAAAAAAGGCTAGGGAAACATCAGCATTACACCTACTTCAGCCGTCAGCACCGCTGGCTCCGTGTGCACAGCGAGACGCAGGCTGCCTCCCTGTCTGAAGGGGTGTACACTCAGCATCTCCTGAGACCTGCACATGTGTCTCAAGAACCTACCTCCCCTGAGCAGATAAAGCCTCCTGCCAATGGGGCTCGGAACACTTTCTTACCTCATGCATCCAGCCTTCCAGAAGATGGGAAAGGCAAGTGTGAGGAATCAAGGCAGCACCTCCATAGGATACGTGTTGAGCCTTATGAAACAACATTACCGGATGAAGAAGGCAGGTCCCCGGCAACGAGCCCACAGGCTGTAGAACATAAGGATGTGCACGACGCTATGCAACAGCAAATGGGTCCAGACGAGCAGTCAGGTTCTTCTGTCTCAGAAGTCTTCAGCAGCGCACTTTAACCCCAGACTCCGGCATCGCTTCCCACTGCTCCACAATGACAGCATTATGCACACAGGGACATACTTTGAAAACCACATTGAAAAATCCAACTCCTCCAATGCCAACTCTTGATACTCAAAAGAGTCCTAATCTTACGGGAGTGTCCTTCACGATGCAAGAGTTGTTATTTGCATCTGCAGTTTTGCAGGTAGACTCATGCCATTCAGCTGGTAACAGAACGCTCTGTGGCTGCAAATCTGGTAATCGGGTAGTACAGCTCTCTTAATTCCTGTGTATATCCAAGCATGCAGAATTTTCAGCACAAGTGGTTCTGCCTGCGAGTTAGCAGAAACTGTAACATCCTTGGTGTTGTCATGTTGGGACTGTGTCCTAAGCTTCTATTAATCTATTTTCCTGCATTTCCTATGATTTTTTCTACTTCTCAGCCTGCTTCTTGAATAGATTGAGTTGCATACAGCTAAAGTGCTAACTGGTCAAGTAACACAGCTATCCCAGAGTTTCTAGCCATTTAGAGAACTGAAAGTTCTGTCAGTATCTAGGAACACACGGTCAGTACCGTAGCTGAACGCTCGCTGAGCCTGACACAGTTATTCTCAGTGAAGGTTTTGCTTCAAGAGCTTAGATTTCAAATCATATAGGCAGCATGTTATTTTAAACGCCTAGAAGGAAAGGAGTGAACTTTTAGGGTCAAGAGCAGAGAGAAGGAGGGCAAGCTCTGAATGAGAATCAGGTAGGGCCTAAAAGAGACTAAAGTGAAGCTCTCTCTTCTGCTTTGCCCACCACACAGGAGTGTGTTCCTTGGCATCACAGACACTCATGGGAAAGAAATGCACCAACTTTTGTTCCTGAATACTCACTGTAAACCCCAGGGCTATTTAATCACTGTGAATTTGGAATATTCTGTCAATTCATATTAGGGAATTTGAATCTTGAGATTTTTTGAGTCCACCTCTGATGATTCAATAAATGTTAATATCATTAGGAGGCAGATCACAGTGAGTCGAGATTTTGTCTTTTGCAAGCAGAATAAGACAGTGTTAGTACTACCAAAGATGATCTCAAAAACGTAATCAGTATTAATAAGAACTAACTTTTGGAGAACTGTGGAACTAATATGGAGAGAAAACCCAGCTGTTGCACAAGCTTTAATTTTTCTTAAACAGTTCTTGAAGTTTAATTTTATAGGCCACATTCCTGCTGGTTAAATTCCCTCATTCCATGTTTGCGCAGCTTTCTCCTTTTCAATTTTTCAGCCTCCAGGTGGATGCATTCTGAGGCCTCCAATAAAGAGATTTGAGTTAAATAGTTGAGTTTACAAGTCCTTGAGGTGAAGGTAAGGATTTGGGCCCATGATCTGTGGTCCTTATTAAAATAGCACTTCCATAACCCCAGTGCTATTAAAATCCCTGAGCACTCAATCCATAAATTCAAAAATAAATGTTATTCACTATTTTATACTGGGTCAGTATGCAGAAGCCAAGAAGAGTCTTTGCTGCGATATAAGGGAGAAAACTTTCTATAGGGGGTTTACCTTTGTAATTCCTTTTTTTGGGGAGAGAGAGGTTAGCTTTTTGCACCAAAAATACTCATTCATTACCTGATGCAAAGGCCGGTGAGGATGGAAAGGCTTCCATTCACTTCCAGAGGCTTTGAATGAGACCCACACCGAAAATTCCTGTGGGTGTGAGGGTGAAGGGGGGGAGAAACGCCAGTGCCAACTTGCAGCTAGAAGGACATACATTGTATGTTTTACACCACGTGGAACTGCACGGGGAAAACCTGACTCATGCACTGGTGGAGCCAAATAGGGATGTTTTACTGTCCTAGTACCACCTTTTTTCATTAGATAATTATGTTCATTAGCAAAGTGTTCCTAGAGAGAGCCAGAGTCGTGTAAGGCTTATATTCGGATGTCAAAGCAATTTATATTGTTTTTGTATCTGCAGTACCTAGCCCTGGCTCCCCAACCTGTTCAGCCTCTAATCAAAACTACCGCAGAACTGTTCATTAAGGAATAAAAAGTACAATATGTTGAGGCCATATGTTTTTGCAGAAAGTGATGAGATGAAGCAAGATGTTCCCAAAATGAAACCCGCCTTGCTTTTCTGAGGCTCTTCAGAAACAGTGGGTTTGCTAGAAATAACAAAATCTATAGCAGAAGCACAAGCACGTACTACTGGTTAGATAAGGATGATGTGTAAATGTCTGTTT
Source organism: Tinamus major (assembly GCA_032466555.1). NCBI lineage: Eukaryota > Metazoa > Chordata > Aves > Tinamiformes > Tinamidae > Tinamus > Tinamus major. Next base: position 2,443,066 of record JASSRY010000449.1, read on the forward strand.
TCTGCTTCTGTTGCTGGACTTTTCTAGTAGTCAAGTGTCTGATGAAGAGCTGGATTCGTTGATGGTAGAAAGAGCTTGACTTAGGAGTAGCTAGCTAGCTAGCTAGGAGTAGCTACCCCTACCTGCACCGAGAGGATTTAGAAGTTGACCCTGGGAGTGCAGATGCCACAGTCAAACCTATCCTGGTTTTAACCTTGTTATGTTTACGTGACGCCTCAGGGGACATGCTGTCTTGACCCTGGTACCTCCTTACTGAGGTTCTTCCACATACCTTAATAGTTAAAGTAGTGAATGATAGTTCTGACCTTAAATACTTCTGGTTGTAAAGCACTGAGTTGTCTCTTTGTCGAAATATTTGTTCTTTATTCTAACTTGCGATCCCTACCTATTCAGTGAGTCACTGAGTAAGGCAGCTCCCCACTCAGAGCAAAATAAATAGTAGAAATAGGTGCCTTTCAAGCATGGTTGCAACGCTAACTATACCATTTCTGCAGTTTTCTTAGGAACCTTTTCTCCAGTGGGAACACAGGTCCCTCTCCAAGGAATCATGCGTAGACACAGCAAATATTGAGGCTCAGACCAGAGCACACTAGGATTTCATTAGCCAGCAGACAGCTCCGCTGAAATGAGTAAGTCGGTACCCCCTTACATGAGCCGAAGCTCTACCCTGACGTGGGTACTTAGGCCTTGCACATTTCTGGGTATCCCTCTTTCTTATTCTTAAATCTTGCCATGGAACTTTTGTCCCACATTTTCCAGGGAGTTCATTTTCCCCAGGGCTGCACCCACTCCCAGCTATTTGTAGACATGATTGGGCTGTCCACAACAAAAGACATTTTTTTCATATTATGTCCCCACAAATAAGCTATGGACCCACATCTCCAGTGTTCCTAAACTTCCTGGTTTGTGCTGGCACTAAGAGTGATCCGAGTAAACTGCAGGTATAGACACAATTCATTGCATCCGCAACAGGTCGTTTGTCCGTGGATAATACATCTTGAGAAACCTGTGGCTGACAGCAGGGATCTCCCATGCGTGGGCGGTGTTTTGCCCTTTTTAGATATTAATTAACAACCAAATTTTGTACATAGTAAGAGCATACACCTAGAAATCTATAAATTAATCATTCACTGCTGAAGCATAAATATTTTTAAATACAGCCACTAAAGGAGGAGGGAGAGGATGGAATATTTTATGCTGAACATTTATGTTTAGAGTATTTGAATCCCAGTGTTTTGGAAAGAGTTGGTGCATCCTTAAATTCCCCAGGGTATAAAGAAATGCATTATGTTGCTGGTCAACTCTTTTAAGGTGTTTAAACACATGGCTCATGACTGTTATGTAAAACTTCAATGGAGCCTTACAAACAACAAGGGTATAGTGTATTTGAAAATATGGTATACAGCTTGGAAAGTTACTCTGAATTTCTCTGAGGTGTTGAACTTTGCCATCAGCAAAAAGTATTTTTAGAAAAGGGGCCTTGAATTTTTAGACAACAGAGATTTCATCAAGTTTGGGTCTCTGATTTTTCCACTACAGCAAAACTTTAAATAGCTAGAATAACGTACAAACATACTTACAAATATGACTTTATTTGTAAGTATAATTTATCTTTTGATTCCGTGACGTAGAATTGGTGAGGCTAGGCCCTGCCCGGAGCCGGGAAGCAGAGCTGTTGGAGCTGCTGAGCTCTCTGCAGACACCAAGGGCCCCGGGGCCCCGCCGGCTGCAGGAGCCGCTCCCGGGTAGGCACAAAGTGCAGCCACCTCCGCCGGCGCTGCCTGCGCTCGGGGCATCGCGGGCCCTCCTGCCCGGCTCCGCTTTGGAGCATCCCTTGGAAGCTCCGTCCGAACTGCTGGCTCCGCAGCTCTGCCCCGGCTCTGTCTCTCACTCTACTTCTGGGGTGAAATAAGCCAGCCTAGAAGATCTTCCTGGGCCTTTTTGCATCACAGCATCTTAGGCAGGATTTAGCCTTTAACCCAGTCATCCTATAATAGGGTAATGTGTATTAAGGCTGATCTGACACTAGGCTACAGAAAACCTCCTATTTTGCTGGTCAAATAAGAAGAATGATTTTTAATATTTATTATTATTTTCATTTTCTTTTTTGAAAAAAAAAAAGAAATTGATCTAAAGTAAGAAAGTGATTGGTGTATCACTAATTACTTTCAACTGTGAACTTTAGTAATTTATTAAGCACATTTTAAGCTAAATGGCACAGACATTTTGTGTTTTAATTTATGTAAAGGTCCACCCTGCTGTCTTTGGACCTCATTCAGGTTCTTTTGCACCAATGTAAATCAAGATGAGTAGGTCCACTGGAGTTAAGATTTCACCCAGTATAAATGAGCAGAGCTCCACTCACTCAGGAGGCTGCCGTAGTACCACACGAGGACCTGGGTCGGTGGAGTTAGCATGAAAACACCACAATTATGCAGATATATATAAAAAGATACGTGCAAAAAAGACAGAAGTCTGCTTATCTCATGGGATATTCCCGCAGAGGTCAGCGGGACTTTGTCTGAGGAGGGTGCAGAGGGCCAGCCCCATGGGCTGTGTTGCGAGTTGTACCGTGATGGGAACATGCACTGCGGAATATGCTGCTGTGTCTTACAGAGGGACCAGATGTCACCCCCATATTAGGCAAGGGAATCTCCTGCTGAAGGCCATGGGAGCTGCACGAAGGGTTTGTCCCCCGTCATTTAACTGACAAAAATGAAGACTGTTCAGGTTGCTGGGGACCTGGGGGAGGGGAAGAGGGGTTGGGTTTTTCCCCTCAGAGAAAAAGTAGTTTAACTGAAATGTGCAAGGCAGTGTTTAATTGCTTCCTGCCTTGTTTGTACATAGCAATTTGGCTGTTTATTGGTTGTCTTTGTTCAGATTTTTATTGTAACTTGTTGCTATATATGCAACCAAGTGTATGTTAAAGTTTAAACTTTGCTACATAATAATGCACAATTTTATGTGCTTTAAAACTTTGTAAATATACAGATGAACAATGTATGTTGTGCTAACTATGACCTTGGGACTTGACACAACAGTATTTTCATGCATATGTACCTACAAATGGCTTGAAAATAGCAAAATATATATTGAGGATGGCCATGAGCCAAGAGTAAATGAGTGCCGTATGACTCATGCTTCTTTAATAATTCCTGAAAGAGGCATGTATAGTACATAACATAGACAATAAAAATAATTTTGAAGACTACAAATATTTTTTATAACTTAAGATATTAAATACTATTTTAGAAAAAAAAAGATTGGTCAGGAAAAGAAATCTTAGATTTACTCAAGTGAATCATTGTCATAAAAATATTCTTAACATAGATTTTTTTGTTTGATCTAATATCATAGAAACCTAGCTCTTTCAAGCTTTAAAGGACTTGAAGTGCTTTCATATTCCTACAAACTCCTGTGACCTTCTAAATTCAGGCATTTCAACTCTTCTCTGCCCTACCAAAAAAGATGGTAACATACATTCATGTAATCTTAAATACCATACATACATATAACCTTTAAACTTTATTTTTTCTAATATGGTCTAGCTGACTATCAACAGATACCCACATAGACGAGCTTTACGGTCAATGGGAATTTGAACGTAGTTTGTTTTTTCTCAGAATTCTTTTATTTTTACTGGAATGTAAGTGATTTTTTGCAAGGTCAACCTTACAGATGCGGTCTCCACATTTTTACATCACTAGTATTCAGAAACTGAAATAAAACGGGTGCGCTCTCAGAGCTGGTGGGTGACCATCATCTTCCAGCGAGGCCAGCAGACGCTGGGACGCCGCTTGCCTGTGTGTGAATGTCCCCGTGCAGGTGAGGCCTGCGCTGCCGCGGAGCGCGCGCCGCCGGGCCCAGCGCCTTCCTTGAGCTGGGGGGACAGTGACAGGCCGCAGAATCTGCCCCGTTCCTGGTGGGAATCCGTGCTTGCAAGTCACGCTGTAAACATACTGCATGGTGGCCTTATATACCCTGATTGAAGTCAAGAAACACCCCACATATTGCCCACCGAGAAAATCACCTTATAAACCTTATATAACCGTTCCATTTTGAATGCTGCAGTGAAATTGGAATTTCTCTTTGGTCTCTTTGGGTAACTGATTGTTTACTTTGTTACATCTATTTTAACCACCATAAAGACTGTCTGAGCCTCTCAACGTGTTTCCTGCACTGTTCTCCCTTCTGTACAGATAATGCCGTAGCTGGAATAAGCGATATGCCCAAGGTCATGCAGAGAGCTTGCTGCAGAGCAGGGAGTTAGGCACAATTTTCTGACTAGCATCCCTACAACATCATCTCTCTATTACCTAGAGCTTGTGCCCAAGTGTATTTGGTAATGTAGATGTTGACAAGCGTCCGTATTTTGGCCATGACATGCCAACTCATTGCAAGCTTCAGAATAACAGCATCCTACTGCGTATCTGTGGATATTTTCACAGATGGAAAATGTTTTAACTAAAGCACAGCCAAAGTGGAGTTAAACTACAGAACAAAGTATTTCTTAAAATGTAAGATAAAACACAACTGTCTGTCATTTTCGCTTCCTTGGTTTTTAACTTCAATATATTAGGATTCCTAATGCATTTTCTGAGCAATTATAAGTGGGAAAAAAAAAAAGGCAAGTAATCAATCATGTATAGTAATTCCGAGGAAATTAACTAGGAAAAAAACACCAGAGGATAAAGGGGGATTTCTGTGTGTGCATGTACTTAAATTACTTCGGTGCATTTTTGCATGTACCATGCATTTTAGGCCCTGGTCGTTTGTGTGGTTCTGCTTGCCCAGAGCTGAGATTTCTTCTTTATATAAGAAGATAAGTGGGTGGACAGTGCAATTCTTACAGACCTTTCTTCAGAGTAAGTCTGCCATCGTTTTTTGAAGAAAGACAGTGCTGTTTTGTAATTGCCTCGGTGTCGTATGCTGTTTTACTGAAATGCTTTTAAACCAACTGGAAAGAACTTAAATTCTTACAGGCATGTTTTTCACTCGATCTTCTGAGAGCAAAAGATAACCATTTTGTTGTTCCATGCAAATGTGTTAACTTATATGAACTGTCATCTTTCTGAGCAATCTATTAACTCATTCTAAAATTCTGTCTTTAAATAAAAAGCTTTGGGTTTGAATTGGGTTCTTTGTTTGTTTTGCAAACATACAAAAAGTCTTTATTAATTCCTCTCTGTCTTCCCTGGACTGCTGTTTTCAAACTCCCTTTAATAAGTGTTCGTTTAGAAAAAGAAGAGTTATTAAAAATGTTTCTGTTTTCTTTAAAGTTTTTAAATTATTATTTATCAGTAAGACTTAAACTTTTTCGTTATATGAATATCAGATCCATGTATTCTGACTTTTTAGTCCACTTTTAGTTTAGAAAACATGCTGGGAAGAAATCCACTGTTCTGCTACTCACAAACACATACAAAAATGGCAAACTTGAGAAGCAGCTTTTAAGCTGTAAAAACTAAAGCTAAAGTGAATTTAAATACTATATATATATATATGTATATATATAGTAGCAGCAACTATAAAGGTATTGTTTTGGAAACATGAAGATAAAATCTTTGAATTTGGTGATATGGGCATTCTTTTGACTGACCAATGTGATCTTTTCAAGATAAATTACTTCTAAAATTCAGTCAATCAATTCTGACTTCTCAGAACAAAAAGCAAGGCCAAAGTATTCTATCTGGTGCTCCTCGTAATCACTTCCTAAACATACTGAAGCAAAATCAGGTGTGGATGCATTTATTAAATGATGATAAATCAATCCACATTGGACGATGAGCTTGAAATGCCCTTCTGTAAGAGATGCTGGCATCTGCCTCTGCCGTTGACTGCAGTGGCACTTGGGGTCCTCCCTGTTGCAAGTCAGGTGCACAATATTGCTCAGACGTGTATGAAAAGCTGGGTCTAGCTCTCCTCAGCTGTGGTGATTTCTGGGTCGTGAGTGATTTTGCTTCACACGTGGAAGCATTAAAAAGAACCTGCACAGCCTTCACCTCTCCCATGTTGCTTTCTAAATCATTTGAGAGAGGAGAAGGTTGCTTCTCGTATTTATTTCATGTTCTTGATGACGAAAAGGAGCTAAATGAGAACTCGGGCTGGAACAGTTTAACTGCCCCGCTGCTCGCAGCCGCTCACGCTTTGAACTCGGCCCCAGAAGAATGAGGATCTCTGCAGCTCTCTCCTGGGGCGGCACGCAGCGCTCCTTCCCCCTCCGCCTGCTCTCGCGCAGGTCCCGTCTGCCTCACGGCTCCGTCTGGATCCCTGTCCTCCCCGGCCGAGTCCGGGCGCAGGAACGCCGCCGGCTCAGCCCTGCTCAGTGCCTCAGCTGTTCGGGTAGAGCCCGGCCTCCCGCGGGACGCGCGTTGGAGCACAACCCCCGGCTTGTCAGGGCCGGGGCCGGCGGTGCTGCAGAGGGGACATTCTAAGGCTCTATTTTAATCTTCTGGAGCCTGGCCAAAGGCTGGAGCGGAGCTGCCAGCACGAGGGGGGCCCTCCCGCTCACTGTGCCTGACCTCCCATCAGGAGAGGTGCTGCTGTGTTCCTCCGTGAACTACTAGGGCTCTTTCATTGCGCCTGACCTCCCATCATGAGTGCTACCAGGGATCCAGCTTCAACGACTGGGGGCTTAACCCTGGCGCGGCTCCAACGTATAGAGTTATACGCTGCTTGTCTCCAGATGTAAGATGCACCAAGTGTAAATTCGTGCGCTGCGGGCTCAGCTGGAGGCTGCCGTTTCAGGTCCTTCTTCAAAGCAGCCATAGAGCACCGCGGGCTGCTCGCTGCGCTTCACAAAGGCTGACACTGCCCCCCCCCCATGCAACTTGCAGCTGTCCCGTGTCTTTTTGTTTGATTAGACATATATAAAGCAGCATTTCAGGACATGCCACTGGTCCTGGTCTGGATCCGCACGCCTGAAACTGAGCTTGCACTCGCCTACAGGCACACACTCGTGACTCGAGCTACCTCGAGCTACTGGATACCAGGACGCTGCTGCGCTGTGCGTCCCAGGATGTGCGGAGAAACCCAGCGAACGACAGCGAAGCACGGACTGCGCCTTATCCTGCCTTGTATCCTTGGAGAAGACCAGTTTCACAAAATGCCATCGCTTAAGCCCCGCCAGATTTCACTGTCCAGCCTCAAGTATCACCCCTTCAGTGCAGGTGGCCAGCACAGCAGCCATCATGAAGCTTCCTGCATGAAGGACATGATATTTTCTATTCAGGGAAGAACAGATACTTTTACCAGCTTAAATCAGCATGTCCTTATCAAGCCCCCTAGGTTGATACTAAGAACCCAGATCAGTGTGGATTATATAGGTAGTGATCGATACCTCGGGTGCTGCAGTGACACCCTGCAGTGAGGTTTGTTTTTTTTTTTCCTGAGGAGAGTGGGGCTTTGAGATAAGATTGACATAACACGCATGGTGCAAACACACACACAAAACCACGCACAAAAAATCCTTTATTGTCCGAATATTGCAGCCGCCCCTAGTTCGCATTTAAAAGGGAGTCTCGCTGGCTACAGGCTATCCCGTGGTTCCCAGACTTCGCCTCGGCCTCGCACGGCGCGTCCCGCCCCGGCGCTCCCGTCCCGCCTCAGCGCTCCCGCCCCGGCGCTCCCGTCCCGCCTCAGCGCTCCCGCCTCGGCGCTCCCTTCCCGCCTCGGCGCTCGCGCCTCGCCTCAGGCTCGCCCAAAATGGCGCCCGCGGCACAGCGCCCTCTCCTGGGAAGCGTGAGGTAAGGGCGGCTGCCGGCCCCGCGTGCTCTCCCGGCGGGCGAGGGCAGTGCGAATCCGAGCGTCTATAAATGAGCGCGATGGGGAGGAAAAAAAAAACTCCTCTGTTTTCCACAGCCTCCGGGTTGCCACAGCTGCTGCTGTCCTCAGAAAATGGCGCCTCGTTGCCACAGCTCGGCCTGCGTGGATGGCTTCCTCCTCGCCAACCGCTGGTGGCCATCGCTGCCTCCTGCAGGTAGTGCCCGTGCTCGGGAGGGACGGGGTGAGCCAGGGCGCCTGAGGGGAAGGGGCCACAACAGAGACGCGGGGTGGGCAGCGTGCCCGGCACCCCGGCACAGCCATTGCATGGCCTGGCTTGCGCATCTCAGCGTCGTGGCCTGAGGGTCCCACAGAGCCCTGTTGCCCGCAACCCTGAACTCTGCATGCAGGCGATGGCAGCTCACCTTGTAGAGGTTGTGTCTGCAATCCAAAGGGACGGAAAATTTCTGTCCTAATACTCAGGAAAACACCTGATGTGCAAAAACATTCAGGCTAGGCCCATGCAGGCAAGGCGTTTTTACCATGGGAGACAGCTTGAGCATTAATTTGTTCCATGTTACTTAGTACTTGCATTTTTTTTAGGAATGTAAATGTTAATTAAATTAAATGCCATAGCCACAGCAAGCCAAGCTCATCTCGGACCCTTAATGCCATGGTAGTCCATGGTTTTAACATTCGGGATGAATTTGGCCCTGCTGACTTTCCCTCTATGTCAATCCATTGTACTTGAAAAGAAATGGAGCTTCATTTTCTTTTGTTTAAGTTTGGATGATCTTTCTGCTGTGAAACTTCATGCTAGCGTTGGGCCCTAGGGACTCTTTGAACAGATACCATTCCAGTTTTCAAAATATGAGGTTACCATAACTGTGTATATTATATTTATCATCCATTTATATTTTAACAATCTGGACTTATTCAAAGACCACAGTTGTCATGATATGTGCCAATGTCAAGGGAGGATTTGGGTAAGAATGTACATAAAATAAAGCAAAATAAAAGGCTTAAGGCAACAAGCTCTTAAAACCACATTTACTCAGCAGGAGTTTGTACAGTAATATTTTTCCCTGAAGTAAATCTTAGCTAAGTCCCACAATATCTGAAATAACTTCCTCCTGAGTTGCCTTTTATCTCATGCATCCGCCTCCTACATTCTGCAGCCATCTTTCAGTATGGCGTCTTTAATATCCATTGGATAAAATATTTAAAGTTATAATTTATGAATAGCATATCCTTTAATCACCTGCTGATAGCTTTCAGTTTGGAGCAGGTGCCACTGAGCCCACTAATGAGCAAGCTGATGATAGGCCTGTTGCTTTGTGACAGAGAACTTCATTATTCCACTTTTGCCATGTTCCATGTTATTTGCTAACTTAAGTCACGGAAGATCTGTTCAAACAATGAAATAAAATAGCTTTGGCAATTTGCTTTGAAACAAACTGAGGATTCACTTCAACACCCGCTGAGTCATGATAGCTGGAGAGAACTCATCTTTAATGAGCATCAGCTAGGTAAGCAGGTAATAGTCTAGTTTTCAGCTTCTGCGTTAAATCTCATTTGAGTGGCAAACTAATGTATTTTATTAATGCCTTTCTTGCTAAATGTCTCTTGTATTTGTGGTTTAATCAGCTATTTTAATGTAGCTGCTTTGCGAAATTATCTGTTATTGCTGCACATATCAGTGCTTTGGTGATGCAAGTAGTAAAGCAGTCTGTCCAGTTCGGATAGTGAGACTTCAGGAAGATTCAGAAGGGTCAGTAAAGATTTATGATGATTCAGGAATTGGGAAGCATACCTTAGAGCAAGATACTTAAAACTCTTCCCAGCTCTTTTTATCCAAGAGCTGACTGAGACGTATATCCTAATCAGGATATATGTTTGTAAGGAGGATGCTTCAGAATGTGCAGAAGTCTTTAAATGAGACCCAGTGTCTGGATACTGGAGAATTTTGAGTAGGATTAAAGAGCAAAATGTATCAGTGATAACAATTCTTGGTTGGAGAAACTTGCCTAAAATTGACATGCATTCTTTGCACTGAACTGCCTCGCTAAAATCATTTTCTGATCATATATGAGAAAAAGAAAATGCTTTGACTCCACCCCATACTTTTTGACAAATAGGGAAAAGGGGAAAATGTAACTTACAATGAACTTTAAAAGTAATATTAAATAGGTATACACCATAAGATTCGTATGGCCCAGCATGTAATCCAAAGAACATTTTTATGAGGAGCTGTCTTCTCAGAATAGGTTGTGTTTGGCCGTGATCGGGCATTATTCGTGTACACGCTTAGTTCTGTGAAAATAGAGGAAAATGGATAATGATGAAGTCATTAAAAGAAGAATCAATTCAGATGGTCCCACTTCAGCCCAAATTCCAATCAATCCTGCTAACTAATTTAAGTAACTTGCGTGTTAATAGTTGCTGGAATTAAATGTAGTTCACACTTTACAGAATGGTTTTAGACTCCACAAACCACGGCACGTGAAGATTAGCAGTTTGTTACTAGCTTCATATTTTCTGAACTTTCATAGTACATAGTAATTGCCTTTTTGTAATGAAAATTGGCAACTTTGGAAAAAAAAAAAATGGTGTCATTTGGCTGTGCCCATTCCTCTCTCCTTTCTGTCCCTGCCATCATCCCCTGCGCTCTGCAATCTGGGAAGCTGTGCAAAGTGCACTGAGCTGTAGTGCAGTGACAGGTCTGTGATGCCCTGTTAGCCTGGGGGACTATTACCTGGTCTGATCAGTTGGGTTTTCTTAAGTCAGGTGGGAATACGCTGCAGACTGACCTTGCTGCTTTTGCCTTGCCCATCTGTATGTGGGAGCGTATCCGTCAGTTCTTTGTGCTGATTCTGTTCCAGGCACAGGGGGGGAAGCTGTCATTCCATGGAGACTTGTGGGAAGGCCATTGGAAAACTATTGGCGGTTTGAGTGATCTTGACTTAAATCTTCCTGCCTGAGCAAATATACAGCCCTGACTTTATCCCATATCCTCTAGCCTGGCAAGAAGGCACAGGTTGAAAGTGCAAATAAGCATACTTGGATATTTTTTTCTGTGAATTGATGGGGGCAAGCAAAAAAAATAGTGCATGTAGGAGCACTAAAAACTGGGGCTCTGTGCATCTCGTTTCACTGGAAAGGAAGTTTAGCCCAGAACTTCACTTTTTGGAAGAAGTAAAGGATACTGGAATTTGAATTGCCTGAACAGGCGTGTTGGCTCTGGGAGATGAACACAGATAAGATTTGTCTTTTTGTCTTTGGAGGCAATAGAGGCTGGAAGAGCCAAACCAACAGTGAGTGCTTTAGCAAATCCCATCCTTGCCCTTTTAGTTCTCCAGGGCAATATGTTCCCTTAGGCCCTGAGACTGTGTGTAGCAACATATCTTTAAGTACTTCCTTGCTGGTTTGGATATTGGCTCATGCTGTTCTTAGGATATTCTTTAGTTGCCTGTAGGCAGATTTGTAAATTAACTGCTCAGGTTTATTTTGTCAATGGGATTTCCTGAAACATGCTTAGACTTAGAAGATGTTTAGTCAGTATCTTTGTCTCTTTAAAGGCATTCTGCTATGATATGTCGCTCTCACTATTAGCTTTTGTCTTTCACAAAAGCCCATAAAAGCCTCTTGACCAGCAGATTTGCTTGTGCAGTTAATACCATCCGATTGCTGTAAAGACTGCCTGCTTGCTAGCCATGTATTCTTTGTCAAGGTGCCTCTTCTCCCCTAACTCAAGTTCATCAGTAGCACTCTATTAGCAACAGTAAACAGTTAAATAGCTAAATGTCTATTCAATGAGTGGCCTGCCAAGCTACCAATGCAGCATATTTTTCTAAAGAAATATGCAGTTTAATTTGTGGTGGCCATTGAGAAGCTGAGCTGCAAAAACATCAACACCACAAGGACACAATATTTTTCTCCTGATTACAACATGCTCATTTATTTTGGAATTCTTTTGCCAGCTGAGGACTACAGGGCAGTGACAGTAGAAGAGTTGTCCAGATGCCAAGGAAAAGAGAGAACTGTATATGTGCTCCTGTTCTGAAATAGTGGAGAGTAGGGAGAAAGGCTGGGTAGTTATTTGAAAGAATACATTTTTATAAACACTTCTAAGAGTCCGCTGGTATCTCCTGTGGAAGCAACTAACAATACTTTAGAAATAAGTATAAAATTCAGCTGATTGCTAAATTCACAGTTCTTGATGGTAATTTGAAGAGAATGCGGAGATCTGCAGGCTCTGAACAACTTTTCTTTTAAAATTAAAATACATGCTTACCTTTCAAATTAGCCGTGAAAACCATCACATAATAAGGTATTTGTGGTGGGAGCGATCGTTGTGGTGCGTATTCATAGTGCCTGGCAGACAGTGGGCTCTAATATCTGACTGGTTTCTACAGGTAGCACTACAAAGAACAAGCAGGTAGCTAAATAGAGACTTCATTTTGTATTGTAAGTAAAAATTCAGTGTACCTTTGTGTAGCATATGCAAAACAGGTTTTTACCTCTTAGTATGCCATCATTTGTGTTTGAAGGTAACCTCTCCAGCCCTTGACATTATTTATATCTTTCAGATTCAGTAACAGTTCGTAGCACCAACTTGTTGAAAACATATCATGTTCATGAAAATGTTTAGAGCATAAACCATAGAGTCTAATGTATAAACTGTACAATTTTTTTTCTGATGTTCTGATCACAGTATCTAAAGTTTTCAAAGCCTTCTTTTAAAACCTGTTTCTTTTATCTACAAAAAAAAAAAAAAAAAGCCAAGCATTGGTGTGCTGAAGCAAAGGCTGATATACCGTTTAATCATCTCTCTCACATCCATCTGTTAATTCTTGTCTTTAGTTTATGCTATAAACTTCTGTGGGGGTGGGGACCATCTTTTTCTGTTGTATTTGTATAACAAGTATAATGGGTCCATTTCCAACTTTTCAGCTACTATGATAGTATAAATAATCTTTTAAAGTATATATTTTTTGTCTCTATAGTATCATCATGGATATGATGTCATTTTATACCAGGAAAACTAAGACATAGATGGTCAACAGTCAAAATTATTGATTGTCCCCTAACTGTGGCCACCTAATAGCTGAGATTTCAGTCAGTACTTTATATGTTCGAAGTACAGCTCCAGTTGGCTCCAGTTGCAGCTGTTGTGGGTACGTGCTCTGCTACGAATGGAGTCCCAGTTGAGGCTGCGTAGCTTAACCAGTGTAGAAAATGAAGCATATATGTTAAGTGGCCACCTGTGGAAAGTTTTCAGTGGCTTATTCACCACTGCTGGGACTCTTGGGCAGAATACAGCAAGATAATTCAATATTCAGTTCCTGCAAACATTGTCCTTATCTTGCAATCCAGTGTTTCATTCACTACTCACCATCTAATTGTTGTAACGAATTGGAGAGTTTGATTTCTGTAAGTTTCCTTCATCGTGTATCCTTTGTCAGGTGCAAGATCCATGAGTTTCAAAGAGGAAAAAGCAATTCTGCACACTGACTAAAGGAAGAAGTGCACAGGGAATAAATGTCATTTGCTTATGTAGTGAAAAGCTGTAGCATGAAGTGTGAGAACAACTCTGGCTGGAGGGCTGTTTCTCAGACGGTAATGGCATGTGATAGAAAATGAATCATTATCAAAAATGTGTTTCCTCCATTCTCACAGCTTCTCCCTTCAGCTTTATTCCCTTACATGCCACACTTCTGGCTGAAGGTGTTTGAAGGTGCTCTCTACCTAGACCTGGTATTTGAGAAATACTGATTATTCAGATAGCAGTGAGAAGGCCTTCTAAAGCAACAATTAAGTTAAATTTAGAAGGCTGCTTCTAAACTATTTTTTGTCAGTTTAGTATTTCCTTGCTTGCTTTGAGAAAGAGTGCAGAGAGAACCTGGTATTTCACAGCATTGTGCCGCTATCCTCTGTAGCTAAAGTTGCCAGTTGCTAAGGCCGTCGTTAGCATGAGTGTGGAGTTTTGTCATTGCCTTTTATGATGCTGAGATTTGGTGCTTCCTTTTTATTGGTGACTCACTTTCATTCTAATGAAATTAGAAAATGCCATGAAATCTATGAAGCCATGTGGCCTCTGCTGCCAACATTTTACTGTTCTAAAGGACAGCGCAGTGTTAAGCTGGGAAAAGTGGAGCTCCCTTTACAGTTTTGCTGTTTGGTGACTTGAGTAAGCCAGTTCTGTGCTCTGTCTAGTTTTATCTACTCACCTTTTATTTGTGTAGTCTACTGAGATGATACAGAGTTCAGAGCTCAAACTGCCTTTGAACACAAATATGTAATGTCTACTGCAAAATCCTGATCCTCATTGCAGTGACATTGTACTAACACCCAACTAACCCATTTAGCTGAAAAACAAAGGAAACAACTGACAGAAGAAGCTGAACTCAACAGAATAATCACTGAGCAAGTGTTTAGTACATGTGTCATGGATGCAGAAAACAGATATAGGAACCAATATACATGAAATCTGTTGGATTCTGTCCCTCGAATCCCTGATAAATCTCTTTATGAAACCACAGTTGTCCTTGTAGACTGATATATATGTGCTCATGATGTTCTGAAGATTTTAAATCAGTCTTTGACTAGAGGCCATTATTTCGCCAAGCTCATAGTCCATAATACAAATACCCTTCCCTGCTTTCAGAGGAGGGCTTGTTCCCCCAGTGCCTACTCCATGAGTTTGAGCCGATCAAAGCAAGTGTCATCGTAACCATCACCTGATGTGCCACAGCAAGGCTTTCCAAGCCCTGTCTGGGCTTGAGAGGTCTGAATTCAGTCTCTGGTTCTGTCAGCGATTAGTGGGGCCACATTTGCTCAGGTGGTGAATGCTGCTGCTGTATCAGGAATGAGCTGCACGGCCCAGCTCTCTGGATCCAACAGGGCTGTGTAAGAGTCAGGACAACAGCAATGGGCTTTGGCCTTGGCTGAAGGAGTGAAATTGGGCTCTCGAACTAGATTCCTGTGTGCATTTCCAGCTGCTCTGTGTCACAGCTCAGTGTCTGGCTCTTCCCCTCCGCACTGGTTTGCCGCTGGTTTGAGCAAGCATTCAAGCTTGGGGCTTTTCCTACTGACTTAAGCAGGGACTATGCCAGGATAGCGATTCAGTGACAGGAATCTGAAAGGAAGCTCTTCTCAGAGTAGGTTGTTCTTCTTGGAGACTGCAGGTGCTCAGTAGCAGCATCCCTTCTCTGGAAATTTGCGTGTGCATGTATACCCGGCATGTCTACTGTCCTTGAATATACTTTTTAAGCAACTGAACAAACAGTTGCCAGATTCCCCGGCAAGGGAATCCAGAGGCCTGGTGGCTTCTTGGTGTGTTATTTTGGAAGGATCTACTGCCAGTTAAAATCCATATAAACCTTTTCTGCCACTTCATAGCATTCTTGAATTAAATGCTTCCTAATGTCAGGATCTGAACTTCAGGATCAGGCTCCTACCTCGAAAATCTGTGCATTAAGTGCTACTGTCTTATCTGTGTAGCTATTGAACGGATCAATAAACACTTTACTAGTTATATTTGTTCTTCTAATCTGAGGGCTCATACATCACTGGCATTCAAAAGGTTGAATGATTTGCTCCGGTTCACGCTTGTGAATAAAATTGACATCTCTAAGATGGAAATTTTCTTAATTTTCTTGAGACAGAGGTGAAACCTTTGACCCAGTTTTGTCCTGCTGGAGTCTCACAACTCCTTTGCCAGCTGCAGAGGGATGTAGGAGTCCCCAGTGCCAACATTGTCAGGCATCTTTTTCCCCGCTGCAGCCCCGATTCACCAGATTGCTGGGGCGGTTTGGGGGTACATCTTTGCCTTGGCCACATTGGGCACTGCCCTTTTGCAGGGTTGGTCGGAGGTTGCTGCAGGACGGGGTCTTTGCGCGTTACCTTCTGCCACCCAGCTGGGAGACTGCAGAGGCTGTTTCTTCAGGAGTCCTGAGTACTGTGTGTATCAGGCAGGCACCTGGAGGCATGCAAGGAGCTGAGGGGTGAGAGGAGCCGTGGGGAGGCAGGGAAGGAGCTGGAGCATCTGCGCTGGCTGCCGGGGCGGCGCGGAGCCCCGTCCAGCGAGAAGGCAGCAGGGCAGCAGCCCGGGGGCTGCTGGGGCCGGCGGGCCCAGCTGGGAGGGCTGCGTGCGGTCCGGCGCAGGGCTCCGCTGTGCAGGGTGCCGGCGGCTCGCTGCTCTGGGGGCAGGGCGGCTGTCTATTTTTAGTGAGGGTTTTATAGAGTGGATCCCTGCGGTCTGGCTCCACACTGAAATATTGTCCTAGTCTCAATGACATAAACACAGGGCCAGCCTGTGATCCTGGCGCCAGCTTCAGCTTAGGGAATGTGAATGAAAGTACCAGTGGGGTCCAGGCAAGAAGGAGAAGAAAAAAATCCTGACTGTAATTACAAATAAATCCCAAACCCTTTCGCTCTCATGGCTCACTTAGTACAGCAAATAGCCTCTGATTCTCTACAAATAAGTCCCAGCTTAGTAACTGACAGATCTACCAAGAGGCAGTTAATGGAATAATGACTAAGGGAAGCTTAGGGTAATTTACAAACGGTTCCCAGTGTTGGAGGGCGATGGCCCCCACCTTGCCCCCTGCCCTGCTCTGTTCAAGTCATGCAGCAATAAGCCACTGGGCAAGCCCTAAGTCTTGGCACACAAGAGTCTATTGGCAGGGGAAGGCTGTTTGTTTTTTTCATTTATTGAAGACATCTAACACAGAATGATAACAGGCTGGCTTTAGTACCCGGAGCTGCCATGTCCTCCTAGAAAGACTGATCTGGGCTAGGGTCTGCAGAGCAAGATTATTCTTACCTTTCTTTCCATCAGAAAAGTGGGAAGATCTTAATTGAAAGTGGCATAAAAGCTGCCTCTGTTATGAGACACTTGAAATCAGCAGTGTTACTTCTGCTTCGTTTTCTGTCACAAAGACATGTCTCTTGTTTGAATCGCTTCTCCAAGTCTGTTTCAATGCATAATATTTGAGTTGATGTGCTCAGTTTGTTAACAAAAGTTAGCCCTCTCACTAAAAGTATAGAAAACTCTAGTGCAGCTTTCACAGAGGTCATGACAATTCTCTCTCTTTGCTTAGTTTTGATCTTTTTATAGATGAAACACAGTAGTTATTTCAAAGGCACACTGTCCTACCAAGGAGTAACAGCAAGGCTATTCCTACATGAGGAGGAATTCTACATGCATGTGCATGCACACACACATGGTCAGAGAACAAATCTAAATAATGGTAAAAGAATGACTGTGTGTGTGGTATCTTAATGGACAGCTGATATGTTTATTGTGAAAACAACCACTATAAAAGGTGATGTAGCTTCAGAAGGCATGCTAAACAGTGAGGGCATTCAGTGGAAATGTCATTATTTCAATCTTGCTTGAAAGGAAACAATCTTAAGACCAAGGTGTATGCAAGAAAGTCTAGCTGATTGTTAGTCCTGTGGTGGGTGATTATTCCTACTGTGCCGTCTTAGACTTTCCAGTGTCTGTGAAAGGAATGCTATTATCCTCTGATAATAGTTACTGGGAAATATTTCTGAATGAAAAAAAAAAAAAAGAAAGAAAGAAAAACGCTCCTCGCTCAGGTTTATCAAAGAAAATTGATTGTACGTGAGAGATGTCTTGCTGTGAGTGAAGTAGTCGTTTGTGACCACTTCTTTCTTTGCTGAGATGATCGTTTCTCACTCCTACTAAACCCTGTGTCAATTCTCTTTTGGAGGTGGTGGTGCTGTGGCATGTTGCACTATACCCAAGAATGACTCTAAAAGCTTTTAAGTCTATCCTCTAATTGATGTGTTGTGTAAACTGCAATAAAGGATATCAAAAAAGAGGGGGGGAACATATTTAATGAGGATGAGTAAACACCCCCAAGATGTAACTGTAGATATAAGAAAAATAAAAGCAGCTGGGGGGCTTCGGAGACATTGTTTGTCTTGAAAGTGATGAGATGAGGCACCATCAAAAGACTTGTTTTACTACAGTCATGCTTCATTATGGGGAAGGGGAGTGCGGGGAAGGGGAGGGGTGGGGGTTCCCTACGTGACTCGGTTGCCAGAAGAGAGAAGCTAACTCGTTTGCATGGCCTAATTAATCCCTGAACCCAGTCAAAGCCCGAGTCGGAGAGAGCAAATGTCAGATCTGTGTCTGGGAAGCCTAGGTTCATTATTTTACTCGCCCGGTTCCCTTTGCCTTTGCAGGCAAAGAAAGGCTTGAAACTCCCAAGCCAAAGATATGTATCCTGGTGATTCATACTGAACATCACCAAATTTGGGATCAGTCTCCTTTGTGCCTGTTTTTCTATTTGAACTAATCATATACTGCCAGGAATATATCTGTTTTATCATGTGGGGAGAAAGCAGAAATCATTTCACTTGCCGTTAAAGATACACGTTTCTCTGTGAGTTATTCTCTTGAACACACAGCCTTTGATGGCCAGCCCAGTCATTATGAACTCATGTTTTGTGACATTTTGTGACGGCTGCAAAGATAAGACTGGCTAATGTTACGCACACAAGTCTGATCATTGTGATCTGCTTCTTTCAGAAGATATCAGGTTCCCTAAAGGGATAAAGCGTAAGAAGCAGGAAAGAGCGATAAATACAAAACACTGAGGCAAGACATGTAAGATTAAACTGATATGCAGTCTAATCTTGTTCTAGTTATTAAAGCTTCTTCATCTTTACAGATTTTCTAGCCAGAACAGACTTAAACAGTGCATAATGATACAATTATTACCAAGTTGTGGGACCTTACTTTGCTGTTTTTGCTCCTGAAGTAAACTGCAGTCAGGCTATACAGGCTATATTATGCTAAATACTGTTTTATTTTTACTTTATTTTATTTTTATTTTATTTTTACTCTGTACCAGAACTTGGTACTTCTGAGCGCCAAGTGAAGCCATTCTAGATTTGGCCAGTGATTTCGGGGTTAGATGTACTTGCGATCCTGCTCCCCCTAGCTTTCTGGTCAGAATTAGACCCTGCCTTTGGGATTTTGTGCTTCCACAAAACCCTTGAGTCTCGTGGAATGTTTTGCCCCAACATCTGAAGCAATGCTTACTTAGTGCAGGGGACCTGGAGCTCAAAGCTTAGCTGATAGAGGTACTTTTAAAGTAAGTTTAATTTTCCTTCATTCATAACCAGAAGACTAAATATGATGTAATCGGATTTATTTTTTCCTCTTCACCTCCACTGGAGCCAGGAAAATGAAGTAGTTGAGAGAAAAGAGGTTGTCATTTTCAGTCAAGCAGCTATTCATCAAGTAGCATTAGACAATTAGCTATAAAACTTTTCAAGGGCTCCACTGGTGCTAAAAGGGCAGGAGGGTCTTTTTAAATATCAGAGGTGGGAAATGCTATGTATCAGGGTTATTCAGTAGCTGGCATCAATGAATCACTCGCATTGCCACAAGGCTTGATGCAGAGGGGGGGGTCATTGCTGTATTTCTTCTCTTCACTGAATACCTGTCACTCAGTTGTCTTTAGTGTTTTGTAGAAAGGGAATATTAAAGTAAAAACTTAGTTTGCCTCAGTAGATGTTTATGTTCATAAGCTGGGTGGCGAAAAAAGCATAAATACATTGCTACTTGTCATATAGTGTATGTGTATAAAATATGCTGCTACAGGGAGTTTGTTTGGATAAACAATGTTGCCTGTGTGGAGATTCAAACACCCGTCAGGAGCCATTGCTTGTAAATATAAGTGTCATTTTTTAACATAAAAAATGTCTTGGTTTCTGTTTCATCTTTGCCAGTTCTCCCACTGGCCTCCCTCTCTGTAATGAATTGGTCTGCAAACTGTGAGACGCTCAGCCAGCTTTGGTCTCTTCACTTGACTGCTGAGATGTTTACATCTGGCACAAAAAAAATAGAATGGTTAGGTGGGGTAGTGGCACAGGGGAATGTTAGAAGAGCTTTGCCTTTCCCCTGTTGCAAACCTTCTGTATAAATAAATAAATAATATTTCTGTTTAATTCTTCCAAGTGAAGTTGCAGCCAGCAGAACTGTGTTCTGAGATTCAGATTTACGGCAGAAGACACTGCTGAGAGAAAAAAAGAGACAGAGACAGTGGAGTTCCACCTCCCATGATATATAGAGCCAAGGGGAGGTATAAATACCCGCCACTTCCCGGCCCCTCTTTTTTTTAAAAAAAAAAAAAAAAAAAAAGACAAACACCCAGGATCCTGTCTCTGGCTGGCTTGCAGCAAGGCGCCCTCATAAAAGCTAAGATAAACAGTTTATCAGCAGATGAATGCACAAGCCCTGGTTGAAAGACAAAAGTCTATACCTTAGGAAAAATGCAGGAGCAAGAGGCGAGTGGGCTGAGAATCGGGAAGGTGCAGTATTTTAAGAGCAGGAATGACGTGAAATGAGCAAAGTAGAGCAATTCCTTAAGGACCTTGACAGATTTTTTTTTTCTGTTCTTTTGTGGCCTTCACTTTTTTCTCCTTTTTAAGGCAGTGGATACATTTGGCAAGCATCAAGTCTATTCTTTACATACAGTTGTAGTTATAGAAGACTAAGAAATAACCTGCTTTTTTTTTTTATTGATGGTCTCCTTTTTGCTTTTTTCATCTCTTTAATGGATCTTTCGCCATAGAATTTAGTTCACTATAAAACACTCATTGGAGAGCTGAGTTTCAAAATATATTATTTATATATTGTTTATCAATGCAGATGCAAGTTCTTGACCAAATGTGTCTGTCTGTGTCTCCGTTCCTTTGGGATTTCAAGGTAGCTCTTTCTTCTCGGTATTGTTTTCCTCCCTAAGTAGGTGATTCATAATTGTTTTCCTTCAGAGCAGCTGATCATCTACTAGCTGATCCATTAACACATTTACGCTGTTCTCCTTTTTGTGATTCTATAAAGGGAAAAGGAAATGAGTAAGGTACCTTGAAGCATGGCAGTTGATTTCAAACTTGCAGTTAGATCTTCCTGAATCTTTAGAGTGCAAAGAATCTGACAGGAAAGCAATAAAATGGTGATTTTCTACCTGTGGAAAATGGAGTCCTGCGGAGATGGCCAAGGCCTACAGTTACTGACAATGTAAATGGGGTAGACAGCTGAATGGCAAATGTCTGAGAGCTCTGCATCTCCTTTAGAAATATTCCTACTTTGAAAGTAGACTACTTCAGAAACACAGTTTAAAAGAAGGCTGAAAATCAATCCCTAAGAAGTTTCTTACAAAATGTATAGGGGTCTGACCCTTATCTATCAGCTAACTACAACGTAAGACTAAAAGTGGGCTCAGTTGCCTGACATTGTCTATTAATCAATTTAATGGGGAAAAACGTTTGAGAGTTTCTTCTGTGCGTCAGTTTCTTTCATAATGTTTTGGGAGCTGTGCCTCTGCAGTCATAAGCAGAGTAGTGGCTGCTGCATACCTCTTCTCTCCTCATCAGAGATGTGATCCTGTAGAAATGGCATCTTAGTCTTGCCCACATTGGCTTCCTCTGTGCCTTGAAAGTTGTATTTACTTTGTCTACTGAAAAAACACATTTTTACTACTGTCAGCACTCCAGAGCCAATAAAGCTGAGGTGAAGGGAGTTGTTTTCTCCTCTGCTTTATGCACCATTGGCAGTAGAATGACCAGCTAAGGCCTCCACAAGCTGCTGGCCTCTCTCCCTAGCCCAGGAAAGGCTGGCATCATACACAGCGTCTGGATCAGGCCCTTTACCTCAGGGTTTCATTTATTGGTTTCATTGACTGTTTTCAGCAAACCCCTAAATAAACCAGTTGGATGGGAATCCAGATCTCTTTTTCCTCTGACCCAGAGGCCTCTGGCAGATCTGTTCCTGGCAGCGCTTCTCCAGTGCTGCTATCAGCCCTTCCACCAAGAACTTTCTTGGGCCACAAGTGACTTCTGTCACTTCTGCTTCCCTAGAGCCTTCACGGCCTGGCCAGGAGTTCGGTGCTCCCCTGCAGACACCTGCGCTTTAGGAATTACCGCAGCCCAGTCTGCTCTGCCCGAAACGGCAACTCCAGCCCTGAAAGAGGCAGCCGACCTGCAGCAGCCTCGTTCCTGAAGGCTTGGCCTCCTGCGTGTAATTTGGTTCATGAGGTCACTCAGAGAGTGGTCATTAAAAAATTTGTTTTCAGGCCAGCCTATTAAAATGAGCTTATTAAAGAAGAAATACGGGACATCAGGATGTAACTTCTGAAGTTTAGCTTTCTGCTGAAGTTCTGTTCTTTTAACCTGGTATTGCTATCTGTGTCTCTGTGTTTAAACAAAGTTTAAAAATGAATACAAAAATATTTGCACTGACTTAGAGCTTACTACCTTTTCCTGGCCTTTTCTTTGGCCAGCATTGCCATGTACGCAATGAAGAGGAATTGGCTCATACCAGTGGCAAATTTTGCTAGTAGTTCACTGGGAAAAGGGGCTGATCTAACCTAGTATTTGACTAACTTCATAGAATTCCTTTACAAAGAAGTAGAAGTGTAGCATCAAAGATTCCCTGAGAAGGGGCAAACTAGAGGAGCGAATCCAAGCAGGAGCAGATTCTTTATTCCTCAGTCACCTCACATATCCATGTTTTAGTAGCCAGAGCAGCCTATCCTTACTTGCACTCTCAATAAAATCCCCCTAAAATAGTTCCACTTCCCGCAATGAGATCAGGTTGGCTGGGCACAAGAAGAGAGGGCAGGAGAAAAGCGCAGATAGAGACACCTCCAAAAGCCCTTTGCTTTTTTACCATCTTCAGAAGCAATTCCTCCTGAAAGCAGCCACATGAGACCTCTTCAAAACCTGCTCTAGCAATACTACAAAGCTGAATGTTGTTGCAGTGCAGTTGGGCAAACAAGCTCCTAGTTCCTTATTCTTGTTCATGAACAAAATTCAGTGCCGCCTTCAGTGAGAAGCCATGGATCACCTGCATGTGGGCAGAGGCAATGCCAGGAGACACAGCTGCAGCTTTGTCCTGCAGTGGGCAGAATCAAAAAGGGAGGAGGAGTAAGGGAGGGTTGAAGAATCCCTCCCCAGCTCAGCAATATCTCCTGGGCAAGTGTCTCCGAGGCCGGA
Source organism: Tinamus major (assembly GCA_032466555.1). Taxonomy (NCBI): domain Eukaryota; kingdom Metazoa; phylum Chordata; class Aves; order Tinamiformes; family Tinamidae; genus Tinamus; species Tinamus major. The sequence continues at coordinate 2,465,866 of JASSRY010000449.1, forward strand.
GCGGTGCAGGGGCTGAAGGAGGCTGAGACGCCTGCTGAGAAGCTGAGCCAGAGGCGCTTGTGGCTGGGCACACTCGCCCCATCTGTGCAGAGCTTTGCATCTCCAGATCTTGCCTGTGTTCAGCTCGGCATCAAAGCCCTAAATTCAGCCAAATGTTTGTCTCAAGTTCTTGATAAGCTTCTGCTCCTTGAAATGTTTTTGATTTTATTTTGAAAGATAAGTGCGGTTTCTCACTTATTTCCAAGGACAATTTGTATGCTGAGTTTCAGCAATAAGCAATATCCTCATCAGGTTCTAGATGAAGCTAGAGACCTAAACAACCAGATAAAAAGAAAAATCAAAACTCTAAACGATCCTTAACTGTCACTGTAATAGCAAGTGTCGCTATATAGAGCTGAGGCAAGTTTTTCGCCTTGTGACATTTGTTTCAGTTGTTATGTATTATTTATAAAGTGTCCTACATGCTCAGGAATAAAGAAAAATAAGACTTAAAGCAGCATTATTTTAGCTTTTGCTTAGGAAGTGAAAACAGTTGAAAAAACATAGCTAATTTTTAGAAAAACAGCTCAGCCTAGGTAATACAATCTGTATATTACTTTCATAATGAGCCTAAATTTGAAAGGTAACATATAAAAATACATAAATAATTTAGGTGAAATGACTAAGCTTCAGACCCATTAAACTTAGGCTCCTAAGTGCCTAAATAGCCTGCAGGAATGGGATTCAAGCACTTCGGGAAATTTTACTGAAATCTTAATAGACTGCTCAGCCCTCCTTGTCTGTGCTGTCATGCCCCCTCTCAAGTGCTCTTTGTGAGAATAATTCTGCAATGGAAGCTGCATTTAGTAGTGTCTTTTAAAGCTGTTTTATGCATTTGCCGTCGAGTTGGACTTTATGTCTTCTCTGTATGGAATGGGAGCTTAGCTGGGTGCCCAGCAGTTGTATTTCTGATGGGAAAGTCCTAGAGAACTTAACAGGAGAATGAAGGGTTTTGCAAGGAATTCAGTGAGGAATTATGATGTGCCAGGGCAATGTGCGGTCCAGACAAGTCAGTGGGACTGGCGTGCAGGGGATGCGGGAGCCCCGTGCAGAGGCCGCGGGCTCGGGCGCCTGCAGCAGTTTCTACCTGCGCTGCGCAGCCGGGCCCGGGGAGGATGGTCCCCGCGGGAGCAGCGCGCGCTGCCCAGGGAGGTGCTGGCAGAGCTGCCGCCGGTCGCCCCCGGCTCCGCGCGACCCCGGCCCGGCCTGTCGCGGCTCG
>JASSRY010000449.1:2467219-2497699 GCA_032466555.1 Tinamus major
CGCGGCGCCGCCAGCAGAGGGCTCGCTCGGGCCGGGCAGGCGGCGGCGCCGCGGGCCGCGGCCCGGCGCAGCCCCGCGCAACCAGAGGAGGTGTCTGCCGAGTCCCCGCGGGCGGGGAGCCAGCGCGGGCGCCCAGCGGCAATTACATCACGGGCCCATGTGCGGAGCCGGGCACAGGCGGCCGCGGCAGCCAGGTAGCGCTGAGCGGGGCGGCGAGCCCGGGCACCGCTGCTGCGCGGGGCAAGCGAGGGGGGCGCCCGCCGCGCCGCGCCGCGGGGTGAGCGGCGAGCGGCGCCGGAGCGGGGAGGCCGCAGGAGCCGTCACCGGCGCGCGGAGCGAGGGCAGCGGCGCCGCTCCCGGGACAGCAGCATCTCCCGAGGCGCCGCGGGAGCCGCGAGCGGCGGCTGCGGAGGGCGGGGAGGAGGGGGACGGGCAGCGGCGGGGCCCGGCACACGGTGTCTGCGGAGGGGGAGCGAGGCGCTCCAGGACTTGGGTGGGAGTGGGGGTTGCGGTGGGAGTGTGTGCGGGTGTGTTTTTTTTAAGGGGGGTGGGGTGGGCTAGAAGAGAGTCTGTGGTTTCCATGGAGATGAAGCTGAAAGTGCAGGAAATTTAAAGGCTTTGGGTCCTTGCAAAGCAGACAAACTGGTGCCAACGTGCGTGGCTGCTGTTGCTGCTGAGGAGGCTGCTTTGCAAACGGTGGAGAGGAGCGGAGAAGAGGAATCGGCAGCAACTTCTTCCCTACGGACGGGCAGACAACGAGGAGCAGAAGCAGCAAACAGAGTTTGCAACAAAAAGAGGCATCTCCCTTTCCCGGGGAAGGTGAAAAGAAGCGGCAGCGGCAGAAATTTGGAGCGGCTCCACTGGGAGAAATTTTATAGAGAAGCTTGCAAGAGAGAGAATTTGCAGGGGGCTTGTTCTCCTGGCTTGTTAGGGGGCTGCCTTTGCTGGTGGTGCGAGGAGTGGAGGTGATCCCCGTTAAAGACAAGCTATTTTGGATATCCCCGTACAAGTTTTCTGATGTCTTTGCTTGCACCTTCTTCCCCTGCTGTTTGGTGAACCCAGCCCCCCTCCCCCCCCCCACCGATCTCCCAAGGATGGATCATTCCCAGTGCCTTGTGACTATATACGCCGTAGTGGTTCTGCTGGGTCTCCGCTTGGAGCAAGGCGCCTGCCAGCACTATCTGCACATCCGCCCGGCTCCCAGCGACAACTTGCCCTTGGTGGATCTAATCGAGCACCCGGACCCTATCTTTGACCCCAAGGAGAAGGATCTTAACGAGACCTTGCTCAGGAGCCTCATGGGCGGACACTTCGACCCTAACTTCATGGCTATTTCCTTGCCTGAGGACCGGCTGGGAGTAGACGACCTGGCTGAGCTGGACTTGCTGCTCAGGCAGAGACCCTCGGGAGCGATGCCCAGCGAAATCAAAGGGCTGGAGTTTTACGACGGGCTGCAGCCGGGCAAGAAGCACAGGCTGAGCAAGAAGCTGCGCAGGAAGCTGCAGATGTGGCTCTGGTCCCAGACCTTCTGCCCGGTCCTATACACGTGGAACGATCTCGGCAGCCGCTTTTGGCCCCGGTATGTCAAAGTGGGCAGCTGCTACAGTAAAAGGTCTTGTTCAGTCCCAGAAGGCATGGTTTGCAAGCCTGCCAAGTCCGTGCATTTAACGATCCTGAGGTGGAGGTGCCAGCGCCGGGGAGGGCAGCGGTGCACGTGGATACCCATCCAGTACCCCATCATCTCGGAGTGCAAGTGCTCCTGCTAGGGCTTGCACCTCCCCGCCTGCCCCTTCTCTAGCGGACTCACGTGGACCTTTGCTGCAACAAAAATAAAAGACATTTGCTTTCTGGTTAACGTTGTAATGCACTGTAACGTGTAGGAGAATGTATATTGTGTGTATATATGGCACCGTTTTAATATACTATTAAAAGGTCAGTATTATACGTGAAATAATCAGTGTCTACTGTATTTTTAAGACTATTACCCTGATCGTTGCTAATGTATCTTTTTTTTTTTGGTATTTATATTCCAGAGAGAAGTTCCTTTGCTTTGGCGAAGTTGTTTTTGTTGTTGTTGTTGTTGTTGTTTTTTAATAAAAGGATTAAAAAATAAAAACCAAACTTTTTGATAAGAAAACGTTTTAAAGCTATTTTCCATTCTTCGGAAAGCGTGTGTGTGGGTTTTTTTTCTTTTTCCTTATGGACTTTAGATTAAAAAAGAAAAGAAAAAAAAACGCCTAGAGCACAATGTTATTGTAAATAGAGAGAACAGTTTGAATGACTTAATCCTATGTAAATGAAGAGTATCTGCTATTTATTCTTTATATCCTTGTAGTAAAAGTGCAGTGCAGAATTAAAGTCAACCACTAAAACACGAGCCGTTGGGATTGTGTTTGGTTTGTGCTTTGGCCGCCCTCGGGGGGGCTTTCTTCTCTCTCCTGCTCATTCTCCGCGCTCAGCAGGACGCTGCTCGGCGGCAGGGGGAGGTGGCACCCGCCCGTGGCTGCGGCGGGCGCCAGTTTTTGGCCCCTCCGCTACCAAGCGGCGCGGGTCCCGCTTCGCGGGGGGCTCCCGCCCGCAGCCGCGCTCGCGGGCGCCCGGTGGCAGCTGCGGCCGCGTTCTGCAGCCGCTGACATGTCACTTCCAGCGCGACACGTGTCTCTCACACCTACCATTGTGGTGGGCACCGCTGAAACTTGACCCCGGCGCTCCGGGCTTTGCAGCGCGCACACGCTGCTCGCTGCCGCGGTGACAGCTCGCGCGGCCGCTCGCCGCGCCGGCGCCCTCCGCGCCGCGCTCCGCGGCCCCGGCCCGGGCGGAGCCGCGCGCTGCCGGGGCAGGACGGAGCCGGCTCCGCGGGGCCGCTGCCTTTGCGGCGCCTCCTCCCGCGCGGGGAACGCGCGGGGAAGCCCGCTGCTCTGCGCCGTCCTGCGCGCCCCCCCGAGCGCCTGCCGGGCTTCCACGTGCGGGGCGAGCCGGGCGTTAGTGTCTCCGCGATAGCGCCTGCCGGGCAGCCCCTCCACGTGCTCTTCAAAGGCTGCCTGACAGCGCGAACAGCCCTTTCCCCATTTACCTTGGAACCGAACGCTTTTTTTTTCCCTCTTTTTTTTTTTTTTTTCCTCCCTCTCTCAGGGAATCTGGGCTAATTATTCCAGGCCCGTGGGTCTCCCACGGACCCAGCCCAGCCCTGCTTTGGGCAGCGGTCAGGGTACCTATCTCCGAGTGCGTATTCACCCCCACACACACTCTTCGGTGTGTTTTACCACCCGTCTCCTTGCCTCTAATTTCAATAGTTTGGAAGGAAAAAAAATCAGATCTTGGGACATTTAGGGTATTCATTAACCTAGTGAAGAGGAACAGAGGCATTATTACTCACATAGGAGGCACCCTGCCCCCATGTCTATCTAAGGGTTCATTGTAAAAGGATTAAAAGTTAAAGACCTTCATCTTATGATTCTTTCATTTAATCTTCGTGGCGCCTGAAAGACATGCTGGATGGATGATCACATTTAAAATATTCCTAATGTCGGCTACCTTAGGACTCCAGGCAGGGCAAACAAACGTAATTTATTTCTAGAAGAAAGGGGATATTGAGATGTTTAAGTTTATGAACCACCATTACCATGTATATTTGTTAGGTTCTGACAAATACCCAAATAACATTAAAATCAGCCATTCATCACATATGAATTTATGCAAAACCTTCTGTGCCTGGGGCCAATATTTTTTTAGATGGAGTTTTGCTGGCAAAAAAAAAAAAAAAGTTTACTTACTTAAAAAAATAAAAGCCAAAAGCAAGAGTTTTTCATGACTGGTAAACACGAGAATTATGTGAACAGAAACTATTTCATGCTGGGATGGCAGCCAGAGACTCGGGAATGTCAACAAAAGTTCTCCGAAGGTTGAAAATGTCACTGGATTACAATACAAGGTCCTTTGCCCCATTAGCAAGCTTTACTAAAGTAATATTCTCACTGCTTAGCTAGGAGACTCAGCCAGTGATTTATCTGTCTGTGATCAGAGCAATGGGGCAAACAGAGACTTCATCTGGAAACTACCTTGGACGGCTTGGTTAGTGATTTTAAAATGTTCTGTGTGCAGGGATGCATGTGTCTGTGGGTGTTATGTGAGTGCAAAGTCAACGTGCTAGTAATATATAGTCTAGATGTCTATCTCCATATCTGTCTTATCTTTTAATCTGACAGTGATTGTAATTAATAAAATGCCTGTACATAACACACTTTCGCTACTAGTAAAGCCCAATTCCTAATACATTTCCAAGAATAGACTAGATTAAAAGAAAAAAAAATACAGGTTTCACCATCCACAAGGATTTTTTTTTTTAAATAAATAGCTAAATTTTGTCAGCTGTTAGAACAAAAATAAACTAATAGTTTTCACTGTTGTTTCTGGTCAGGTTCACTTTCTGCTCCTCCTGCTCTAGTGTTGAAATATTTGGCTTGTAGTGGAAGTGTTTCAAGCCAAACAAATAAAATATCTTTCTGATGAATGTTTCTATGCAAATCTTTTTAATATTAGATTTTGTAATATGTTTTTAAAACAAAATTGAATTATGACTCTTTTAAATTGAAATCAATTCATAACACAGCCAAGTTTTGTTTGCTGATCTTTGTAGTGGTATCATAAGACCTCACAGAGACCACTGTGGGGAAGAAATAAGAAGGAAAAGGTTGAACGTGAGCTCGCAGTTGCTGCATAGTTTCTTTCTTTGCAATTTTAGTACCTTAATGTGCAATATTTGAAATATAAATTCATTTCCACAGCCACCATGAACTCTGTAACCTTGTATGAGTCCTTTAACTTGTGTGGAACGGCTCCGTGCCAGGTGTAGAGGGCTTCAGCTTTATCTGTGAGGTTACTCTCTGTCCAGAGTGACTTGTTTTCTCTCATCGTGTGATGATACAAACTATAGCACAGTAGGCCCAGTGCTTGCGGGGATTCCTCCGTGGGGCTGCATGGTTTTGCCAGTGCAAAACAGTATCTTGTGTAGCATTCCTGAAAACTTTATACTTCAGTTTATCAGGAAAAGTATATGACTTCTAGAGCAAGTTGTGTTGTAGACCAGTTTCAAAGTTATAAGAGTAACGTTGTAGATAATAGGATAAAAAATGAGGACCAGACGTAAGGTTTCCAAAGGTTTGTAAGAAACCCATTCCAGAAGAGTTGAGGTAAGGACTAACTAGGAAACTTTGTTAGCAGCCCCCCATTAAGACATGGTGTTCTCGCACTTGTAGTTAACTGTGAAAGTGCATGTGATTCATTTTGCCTCTTTGAAAATACCACCACAAAGATAAAGTCTTCTGGAGATTGGATGAGCACGTGGCAGAATTAGCACAAAAAATAACCACAGCTAGACATTAGAGCATTAGTGTTTGTGTAAGCGCGGGACAAGTTTTTCCTCTTCCATAGTTTTAATAGAGAAATACCCTTAATTTAGTAACATCAACAGCTGTTAAAAAAATTCCTAGCAGTTCACATTACTTGGGTTGTGTTATATAAATGTAATCTGCACTATGCTGGCTGGATCTTGGATCCATTAAAAAGAAGATATTCCAGCTCGGAGATTTGCCAGGGCTCTTCATTGAAAGTTGAAATAAATATAATGACGTCATCATATAATGTAACATCATAGCTTTCAAGGTGAGCCAAACCAAAGGTATGTTGGCAGGGGAACGCTGCCACCTGGTAGATCCATGCTCGGAATAGATACGATAGCCTCATGCAGCGGGGAGGAGAATAGCAACGCTCTTCCTGGAGTACCCACAAGGATCCTGCAGTCTTTCTGTGCATGTAACTCCTGGGGGAGCTTTGCTGCACGCAAGGGCTGCAGAATCTGTGTCAATGCTCTCTTTTAAGAGAGCAGCTACAGCAAATTTGAAGAGACCCTTTCATTCCCTCTTCTTGCTCACAAACCGAGCAAGAAGCTCCAATGGTTAAAGGGAAAGGAATGAATATGTTCGCTTGAAACAACTGTTGGAATGGTTCAGAGGGGAGCAGAAATATTCAGCAATCAACATTAAAGACTCTAAATCCCTTAAGGTGTTATTGCAGGATCAGCAGCTTCCAGCCCTCCTTCGTGACGCTGGGTACCAGTGTATTGCTGCTAGGTCTCCTGCTGTCCTGTGTAGGGGGAACCAGCTGTACATGTGAGCTGCTTTCCAAGGACTTCTGGAAGAGAACTGTGTGTGGGTACAGCTTCCCAGTGAGTCACTTTCCTCTGCTGAAAAGGGGGCCAGGGGCTGCAGGGGTGGCACAATTTAGCCTCTGACTCTTCAGATAGAGAATTCTGGTGGAAGCCAACTGCACAGAGATGTCCCAGGGACTCACTGGTTCTGCTTTCTGTCTTTAGGGATGCCATTGAACATGGGCCAGACCCATGCAAGGGTCTGAGGCAGATCTCGGGATCAGACGAGCCTTAGGCTGGGTCAGTCTGCAAATATCCCTGAAAGCCTAACAGCCATTCCTGCAAGGACTGCCCTGGCAGCGTGCAGAGGGACCTCTGCAAGGGAGCTGCCGCCACGGTAAAGCCCCAGCAGTGACTGAAGGCACACAGGTAATAACATGTCATAGGTGGAGTCTGCTCCTCACTGAAGACAGTCATTCCCCAGGACTTAGGGCTGTCCCCAAGAGAATCCAGGAGTCCTGGCTGCATCAGATAATCATAAAGGGGGTTCAAAATAGGTTTCACACTCCTTCCTTGGGTATTTTTTTTCCTCATGAGAGGGGGAGTGGCAAGACTCCCATCACAAAGAACGTTACTCAGAACCAGAACAGATCTTAAGGCACAACACTAAAAACCTGTATGCAATGGAGAAGGACTGGGTGGCTCGGGGGATTGGTAATGGTATAAAGAGCTTTTCACCGCTAGGCTTCTGGCTTCGGTCCAGAGGTAGTAACTGAAAGCCACAGTCATCTGATGCCTGCATAGTGGGCTGCGCAGAGCGAGTTGTTGGTCTCTGCATAGATCCTACCAAGCAGGATCCAGATCCCAAAGCCACCACCAGAATGGACACGCTTGCAAGGATTCTCGATCGAAAGAGCAAAATGAAACAGGATGAGCAAGTTTGCTCTACATTTGTGACCAAGTAGCCCTAAGAGGATACTGTTGTTGAGGGGGGTTGTTTATCTCAGGAGGGTTGATAGAGAATATCACCAGTGTAGCCCCTTGTTTGGATGCAGTTCTAATGGTGTAGAGTACATTCCTGCTGGCACAGTGACATCTTTGTGCTTGGCCTGTGTCTGTTACAGTCTTTTTACCTGGCTTGGATGCAAAATGATGGTCCAGAGGAGGACGCAGCCAATATAAGTGCCCACCTTGCTGTTACGTTAATTGGAAATGCTTGCTGCATGGAGTAGTATAAATTATTTTGCAGTAAATTCATATGGTACCAGTGCAAGCTGCAGCCTGGGTTGGTGTACTTTGGGTAAGGCCGTACGAGCTCAGGTTAGAGGCTACCCTCACGTAGGACCCCGGCCGTGCGCTGCTTTGGACACGTCCTTTACTGAATGAGAGATGGAACAGGCTGTGACTCAGAATATGTTTGCCAAGCTGCTGTGTTGCACCAGTTCTCTGCAATAAAAAGTCCAACACCTTTTCTCAGCAGTAAATAAGCTGAATTCAAGTTCAAGTATTAGGAAAAAGAAGTACATAAACCCAACACATATTTATGTAAGGGTCAGTGTAAACATCACTCTTCTGTTTCCAAATGAACCTTCTGGTATTCCAAGCACTTCATAATATTATCTGTGAGCAAAAAAACGGACAGACAATAATTTTCCTTCACTCCCCCTCCTAGTTGGCTTTGGACATTTAGAGATACTACATACCTAGTCAGCTTTATTTTGCCCCATGCAAAGACCTATTCCTCTGTGTGCTCTGTGTTTTTCATATAGCAACAGGATACTGGAAAATACTGCTAAATATGATTGTAAACAAGCATGTGTTGTCAAAGTGACTTTAAAAGCAGGTGAGATGGCCTGAAATATGGTCTTTTAAAATGGAGTGGATTTCCAGGTACATCATGTCCTTTGGGAATAAGCAGCTAGACTCTTGTTTCATCACAAATACTTGTATAGTAGGTGAGGTCATTGACTTGAACCCTGATGCGCTCGTGAATAAGGCTTCCCGTCTTAGTTCTGCTGAAGCGCTGCATTCAGTGCCGTTTCACCCTTGCTATCTCTGCTGTGTCCTGCTGTACTTGCTCCTAGGCTGTCGGGTTGAGAAGCGTGTGAACAGTTCCTTTCCACGGGGCTCTGGCTCTCAGCTTGGGTACTTACCGCTGGAGCGTTCTCCCGTTTAGCCGCAAAGTCTAGGGAAGTTCCCTGAAGCTACACGGGAAGGCAGCAGTGCTAGAGCACCAGCTCAGGGATAGTTACACTGCACTTAAGCTGTCTTCAAAAGTGCAAAGCATTTTAGCCTGAGCCAACAAAGTCTTAAGCACATGCTCAACCTAGACTTGGAGTTCTCCCACACAAGGACTGTGCTCCCGATTCAAGGAAAACATTGAAGTTCTTCTTGGATGAGGCCAGAATGCCCAGCACCCTGTGTTAGAGAGTCCCGCGGGAACCAAAAGCAGCTTGGGTGTTCAGGGCAGCGCTGTTCTACCTAACCAGGAACAGCTGAGTGTTGTGGTTTGTATAAACTGTTTGCCATGTATGTGTGGCATGTGGCAGTAAATGAAACACTTACTTTAAAACTTATTGAAGTTCTTTCAGCAAAAAAATTAATGTGGGGTTGGCTTTTATGCTTTGTTTCAAATGAAGCAGAGATTTATACACCTTATTATCCTAATTTTTTTCCAGACACTGCCCTGAATCTCCCTCATATCTTATGGGAAATTAAATATCAGAGTTTTTAAAGAGATCATTTTTAATTTCCCATCTATGGTACGAACAAAAAAGTGGGTAAGCCTAATGAAGTGGCATGTAGTGCAATGTTCAGACTGTAATCATCCACAATATATTTAAAGCAATCTAAATGAAACTTTCAGACAGCCAGACTAGGTTCCTCTTACTTTTAAGCTTTTGAGAGATGCCAAGAGATTTTAAGGCTGACATTTTCAGGTTGGGATGCCTAAGATTAGGTATCTTGCTCCATGTTCAGACACCTATCAGGAAAAAAAATACAGGTTGAGTTTTGGATGCTTCAATTCCCAGCTCCCAGCAGGAGACAAGGATAATGCTCCGCACAGTTAAAAGACAGCAGATGGAGGCTTACTGCTTAAGCTCATATCTGATACCGTGAATGTACGTTGGGCAAATTCCGGTTATACTGAGATTGTTCTTTTGCAAAGCAGCTCATCGACGTAGGTGCACATAGAAGAAATGTGTGTGATTTAGGCATCTGACTTAGAAGCTACGAAATACTCATTCCCAAATCTGCTTGCTCTGGAATCATGAGAAAAAGCAGCACTTGAGAGTTTCTTACAGGAGAGAAATCCTAAAGCAAAATAATTAGTTTCTAAGCCGTGTTTTCTGGAAGGATGGGGAGGCAGGGCTAAGGCAGCATTCCCTGCCTTTCCTTCCCTCCTGCTGCCACGTGCAGAAGGGGCAGCCCTGGGCTCCAGTCCTCCCTCCCTCAGCTCTCCATCAGCCCCTGCCTATGTAATGGATAAGCCTATTGACTTCAATACTGCTATTTTATGCCAATTGAAGATCTTAATCTGCTTATCAAATAAATAAATTTTTAGAAGTCTCTTTTTCTCTGTCTTGTGGCCTAAAATCTTGCTGCCTTTTGCACAGTGACACGCTGCCGCTGAAGTTGCTCTGTGTCTGTTAACATATCTTTCCTAAGATATTTCCTAAGTCAACATAATGTATTTTTTTTTACCAAATAGTCAAATAGTAGATGTTTTCTGAAATTGAAAGTTTTCTGTGAAAATTGTTAGTTTTGTGGAACTTCAATGGCTTTCTGTAAGAAACAAAACATGGCCTTTTTATCACTTCTTTTTCTTTTGGTACAATATGTACATCCTAAAGTTACATTGCCCATTCATGAGAATTTTGTGAGAAATTTCCAGCATAGCCACTGAGGTTTTGCTGCGTTTGAGAGGAAAGCCTGTAATTGCAAGAACTCTTCGGACACCTCCCGGCGCAAAGCAGTCGTGTTCGGCGGCTTTTAGGAGAAGGTTGTTGGTTGTCCCTTGCGGGAGCCGGTCCCCAGTGCTGGCAGCAGCCTGCGGCAGTGCCCCTGCGCAGACCCTGCCTCTGCAGCGGCAGGAAACCCTTAGCCGGCAGCAGGAGGGAGAAGAGCACAATACCCTCATTTTACAAGGGTGCTGCCTATCTGCCTATGGTCAAGTTTGTGACAGCTCTTACTGTAACCTCTAATGACCTGCTGTGCTGCTCACTGGAAACAATCATTTGAACACTGAGGGGAAATTGCAATATTTAGAGTGTATTGAGCCATGGAACATGTGAAACCTGGTTTCCTGTGGATTTATGTCTTGACAGTGAATTTCTGGAGCTCATTTGCCAAATCTATCCGGAGCCAAACTCGGACAGTGCTAACCTGACCCTCCCATTTCTGGGGAGTGAGGTCTTGGCCGGGCACTGCGAGCCAGGTGACATCAACTGGGAATGAGCCATGCTGCGCTCCGAGGCACGACCGGCACGCCGGGCGGCCGCTGGCGACACCTGCTCCTGGGTTTTCCTCTTCCTTCCTTTCCTCTTCCTGCAGAAGCTCAGCTCGTGCCTCAGCTCACCCAGCAAACCCGGAGGTCCGGTAGGGTCTTTCTGCCCAATTGGGCTGCTGGGTTTTTTTGTCGCTGTCAGGGATTTAATACTAACAACCGAGAGGGCATATGGACTGGCAGGAAGGAGCCCCGTAAGCCTCATTTCTTTGGAAAGCCAAAAATAAAATGATTTGTCACAGCACTGAGTTATAGGACTGAATACCTGCAATTCCTGGATAGCTCTACTGCAGATTAATCAATAGCCCGATTACAAACCGCCCCCAAATCTTCTTCAGAGGCTCCCAAGAGTAATTTTTGCTCTAGTACTTGCAATGTGCGAGTCAAACATTTTATTTCCAAGGACTTCGCTGCTTTCTAACATGTACTGAGCATTTTTGTAGTTTATTGCTGTACCCCTTGTCCTTCATTGTGGTATTTTGAATCCATGTCACTGCACTGCAAGTGAAATTAGATTGAAAGTCCCTTTGAGAAAATGTCCGTGTTTCTAGATCTCTGCTGTAAATTGCTCAGAATAGTTTTTCAGGTTCAATTAAAACAGTAAATGCTCCTGGCCCTAGTTGTCTTACTGAGGACAATGGATTTACCTACTCCTGCAGCCGAGAAAAATATATTAGCAGCTTTTCTGAGGCAAAAATGGTGATTCAGTGGCAGTGTAACATTTAAAGATTCACACCTGCTGAAAAATGTGGCCATTTTTCCAGACTGGAAACCATTGAACAATTTTTAAAAATCCAAATATTTTGTTTTGACATTTTCAGGTTTATATGAACATCCATTTATTATTTTATTTAAAGTGGTTTTTTTTACATTCTGAAAGTCCTATCCTCACTCAGTTCTCTTGCATAAAATCTATGTTTTAAACCAATGTAAGACAAAAAGCACCTCTAAGTCACAATTGAACACTTTAAGACTGCACAGAGTGATTTGTGTGATCCCAAGCCAATATTTTTTTACTTTTCCATTCACCAAAAATTTGAAAATATATTATTTTTGGTGAGCTCCAAGCATTTATTTAAATTATTCACCAGAGCTGCTAGGAATGGAAAAATTAGATTGTCTCACAGCTCAAATCAGATGCCAGATCCATAGCTGCCATAAATCAGCGTAGCTCCGCTCGTGTCAGGAGAGCCGTTCGGTTTGCACCAGCAGCGACTCCAGGCGCGTTTGGGCATCTGTTCCTAGGGCTGCATAGAGGAGGTCTCCAGGTGAATACGGTGTGTGAGATCCATGAGAAGAAAAATTCGTAAGACAGAAATATGACCTAATTTATTTGCAGCATTACCATTTGATGCCTGTGTTTTCAGTGCTAAGGATTAATACAAATCCTGTGGATAGCCACGTATTGCATGAATTTACTCCTGCGCTCCTTCACTAGGAATATTAAAAGTTGCCTGACTTCCAAGTCTTTCTATGTGCTGTTGATTAGCATTCCACCAGGATCACTAACCTATTAGAGTGTCTGCCACTATTGATGGAAAAGAGTCTTTTATTTCCTTCTCAAATGATTTTGCTTTTCTTCAATGGTGTCCATAGCAACACATGCTGGTAGTGATGAGTCCCTGATTCTGCTGCCGCTTTCCACAGCAGTGTCCTGCCAGGAACAACAGTTGACCCGACATTGTGGGGCTGCTCCGAGGCACGTAGCCATGCTGCTCCTGGGGATGAATGGGCTTTACCGTTCGGGGTGGTATCTTCCCTTACGTGGCAGGTCACTTCTAGTGAGTGACATGGCTAATTTGGAATCACACTAGCGTCTTCCACGGCTCTGAACGCAAAGACGGGAATCTAACTTTGGAAAGCCTTTTGGTTGCCGGTCATTTGCTAAATGGGTATGTGCATATGTGTGCTCCTCTGAGTGCGTACAACTGTTTCTAAGGGTACGAGTTTGCAACTCTAGGCTGGAATGTAGCTCTAATAGCAAAGTGTGTGGGGAGGTTCTTCCAGAATGTAGCCAGGGAACAAGGAAAGCCATTTGTCCCTTACTGTGCTCTCTGCTTTTAACCATTTTTTATATTGCTAAAAGATATTTCAAGGAAGCAAATAACTCCGCATTGTAGGGTCTATCCATGCTGCAAACTTTAAGTTGGAACCAACAACCTGACATCAAACTCAGAGGAGAATGACTTCATTACCTAGACTGAAGTTGGCAGGGAAGACAAAACGCTCTGCCGTGTGGTCTCCTGTGCCTTAACCTAATACTCAGAACTAATAGGAACAAGTCTGGGACTAAGTAAGAGTTGGCTTTATATCACAGTGTGCATAGAGCAGGGACCCGATCCAGTAACCTTTCTCCATGCAAGTAATTCCTTCTCGCATGTGTAATCAATGGGATGATTTGCTTAGGTAAAGATTCTCTGCATGTGTAAAAGTAGAAAGGGCCTGGACAAATACTGCAGTTTTACTTTGTCTGACTCATACTTGTCTCTGGATTCGCTTTGTGTGTGTATTGGCACCGTGGTTGTCTTCAAGCCCCAAGTACATATCTGCAGGTCTTTATGTTGTGTTTTAAATGCCAGATAGACATCCTGAGTTTCTTATGCACCAAACTGAGCATCAGAGTTTTGGAAACCAGAAATGGACACAACTCAAGTCTTGACGAAACTCCTCTTTCAGTAAATGAAAATGATTCTTGCTGACTTCAGTACCCCTGGCATCTTCATTTGTGCTGTATGTCAGTTCTGTTTCTCACTGTCTTTTTTCCAGAGACAGCTTCACCCTGCTGTCTTGGCTTAAGGGTCCCATCTGAGCTGGGGCCAGCATAATGAATGTTATGTTAACAGATGGACATGACTGCAGTCAGTCAAGAGACCATGCTTAAGTATGAGTGTTGAGAGCAGAATTCACAGGTGGGAATGGCCAAATGTCTGTCTGTGCTGTGGTTAGGGGGACATACCATTGCTAATTCTGCTGTGGGCTGACTTAACTGAAAAAAGAAATTCTTCCCTCACCACATAAGGAGAGGTTTTGGCCTGTTGGAATTGACTGGGTGGTGTGAAGGGAGGTGGGGTGTAGAGAGACATTCTAATTAAGTCTCTATCCCCTTTTGTTCATATCTTTTTAGGAAGGCCCCCGTGGAATAGACCAAAATAAGCTCCTACCCCTAGCTGAATAGGTTGTCAGGGTGCAGAACTATATTCTGCAGACTTATGCATGTGTAAGGGGTGTGTAACATTTTTGTCTGAATGGAGCCCTATGTTCTCATAATTTATAGTAAGTAATCTTATTTGCAAAGCATGCCCTTACAGTTTTAAAAAACAAGTTAATTGACTTGCATAAAAATCAAACATGTCAAAGTTTTCCATCTCGACACAAACACCACATTGAGCAGTACACTGCTACAATAGCCGTGATGCAGTCTGAGCTACCTATTGAGATATTTCATAAACCAAAATGGAATCTTAAAAAGTTTGTCAGTTTTGCATACCTCTGAGCTGCTGAATTTAGGAGTCCATTACTTGACTAATTATACAATGTTTTATTTTTTTCCTTGTGTAAATAAACAAACTTGTGTCTGAATTTTGGCAAGGAGCACTAGAAGCCAATTAGAAGGTGTTCCCAATGTATTACAGTATTACAAACAAGATGCCTTTTCTTAGAAAGGCGAACACACCGTGTTTCTTTTAATGAGTGTGAAAATATACCAGTTGCTTAATCACTAGCAACTTATAGTTATAAGCATAAGTGAGTCCTTTCTCAGGAATGAAAAACATAGCTTAGTTTCTTTACTAACAGATGACATTTTAATTTAAAGCTCCAGGTTTTGTCTGGAAGGGCTAAAACATCTGAATTATTTGCGTGAGCAATAAGGGGCAGACGGGAAGTGAGGGAGTGGGAGGGACTCTGCTGTCCGGGTAGACTTCACCTCTCCTTTGCGTGTCTGAGGCCGGGGTGTCCCTTGGTTTGTGTCCACAGGGCTGGGTCAGAGCGCCTGTCGTTTCTGGAGCTTTCAGTCGCTCTTGCCACAGCTTGGCCCGTGATCCGAACTGGATCCCAAGCTGGAGCACTGCTGGGTGAAGGACAGATTTGCTGCATGTCCTAAGTACGGCTTGGTGCACCACTGTATTCCTGGAAGAGAGCCCTGGGAAGCGTGGTGACTCAGCGTGGCTTCCTCCCATGACCGTCTTCTGGGGCAAAAATAGCAATGTGTCATGAACTCCTTCCTATGCAGGGTGGGCAAATCACCGTACACAGGCCCGTTGTGAAGCTAAATGAAAATGAGAGAAGAGACTGCAGAGGTTTGGGTTTTCTTTAATACAGACATAAAGATCACTTGCTTTATGCCTTGTTTGTCAAACTCGAGATCAGATGGCGTCGCATTTAGAGCAGCGAGTCTGTCAGGCTGCTCTTATTCCCCTGCAGCCAGGGGAGGGATGCGGATCGGGCCCAGCAACACATCCCAAACTTCTTTCTAGTCACCAGGGCTATGGCAGGAGCCTGTTACTTGTCAGCAGATAGAAGCGTGGAAGAATCTGGCCCATCGTGATTTTTAATCCTTCTCATAAAAACAAAATAAGCCTTCAGAAAGCTCTGCAATGCTATTTAAAAACAGAAGAATGAATGGTAGTGGTTTTATATGGATTACATAAATTACTGGTTTATTAGAAAAAGGGATAATTTTAAAAAGAGAGAATTTCCCTCAAAGGGAACATTTAACTTCTTTTGGTTACTTTATGGATATTTTATTTTACATTTAAAAATAATTAAACCTTTTAAAAAGGAGAAATGTTCATTTTAGTAGAATGCCGCGTTTGCCGGTGCCGAGCGCCAGGCGCTGGCGCGGCAGCCTGCTCCGGGAGCCGGCGCTCCGTGCCTTCCTGGGCGTCAGCTGAGCGCCGCTGGGAGCTCCTGCGCTTACGCGGGGTTCGAGGCAAAAGGCACCGCAGTTTGCCTTGGAAACCGAGCACGGGAGCTTTGGCACAGAGCGGGTTATCTAGTGCCCGTCTTCAGTCACGCTGGAGGCGCAGCGGTCCCCGCCGCAGGGCACCCTCCACGCGCGGCGGCGAGCGGGGCTCCTCGCCTACCTCCTTGGGAGACACGAGCGCACGGAGCAGCGCGGCGGCCGCGGGCCGTCCCAGGCAGCCCCGCGCGTGCCAGGCAGCACCGTCCAGCGCTGGCAGAGCCACCAGCAACTGCTGCTGCCTCCCGAGCCCGACGAGGGGCCCTGGCGAGGCCGCAGCACGGAGACCCCAGCGGCCTCCCCGCGCCGCCCCGGGAGGCTCCCTTCCCGCTCCCCGAAGGTTAATGGCAAGGAGGGAGCACACAGAAAATAGCGTCTTTAACTGGGATGTGTCGTGGAAAGCTTTGGTCTGCTCAAAAGTCGCTTTTCTTTTTTTCAGTACTGTATCTGAAATGTGCACGTTCAGGTTCTGAAGACACTGTGGGGCTCTCATTGGGCAGCAAACCTTCTGTTAACACCAGGAACCAGCTTTGCTTGTAAAAATTCTGTGGTTTTCAGTACCCAAAAGTGGAGGGGAAGAACTCTGTTCAGAACTCAAACATTTCAGCTTTCTGTTGCTGAAAACCAAAAAGTTGTCACTGAATTTTTTGTGGTGAAAGTAATAGTTTCTAATCTAGTCCTGAGATTTTCCAGGACATTTAGGGCATAGCAGACTGTGCTCCGCGCAGGGACACTGGAGGCCATAGCTCAGTTCTCAGCTTTGTTGAAGGTTTGTGACGAGCTACTTAGTCTAAAGGTGTCTGCATGGCCCAAGCAGGGCAGTCCCAGGCTCTGCTGGAGGCAGTGTTGTCTGCTCTGGCAGAAAATAAGCCAGGTAACAAATTGGTGGCCTCAAAGCACGTGCAGCGAGCCGGACTGCGCGGGGCTGCCTGCTCGACGGGGCCCTTGGCCTCCGAGAAGGGGCTCCGGCCCCGCAGAGGCCGCCCTGGGCACGTCGTGCCGGACCCCACGTGTGCAGCATCCCTGCTGGATCAGCCTCCAGAGGCGCCTTCGCACCCGTCGCCTCCAGATGGTCTCCAGGCTGTCTGCGAGGCAGCCGTGTGGTCAGGAGGCAGCCGGAGCTGGGACGCGCTCGCAGTCACACACTGACTGCCTTTTTGTCTCCGTTTTTCATCTGTAAAACGGGAATAATATATCCTTGGCCTGTCTTCTCTCATTAGATGATCAGGTTTGTGTGACAGCCTCTGTGTCTGCATGTGCTGCCTTGGCATAGTGAGTCCCTTAGTTATAGAAACATAGCTATTAAACATTTCCTGGTACTACTGCTAAGGCAAGAATATGCATACAACTAAATACTCCTTTTGTTCAGATTTTTATAAGCATTTTGCTCTACTGGGAAAGATCCACGACTGTTGTAAATCTGGCAGAAATCCACTGAAGTGAGAGTAGCTCTACCTGCTTACACCAACTGAGGAGCTTGGCTTCAAAAACAGGAAAGCTCGTTTTAGGGATCCTTTTGTTAATACAATTAGCATATTTTGTGCTTACAGCATTTTTTAAAGCTCTGTTAAAAATAAATTCCTGGAGTCTTGGATAAATAAATAGTTGTACAGAAGTGTCCTCTGTAGCCACGAAGTTGCCAAAAATTATCAGTAATCCTCAGTCAGATGGAATGTACAGTTGGCAAGGGGATGGCAGGAAAAAGTCCTCACCAGCTCGGCCTCGTATTCCCATACAATGAGAGATGCCAAGATTTTCCATTAGTGTCTGCGATGCAGTTGAAGATGGGAGTGTTTGTTATTAAGGAGACCTTGTTTCAGTTAAATAACCAATGAAGGGCTCGGTTCACTTGCATATTTTTCCATCACTAGATGTTGATTTCACACGAGCTGCTTTATTTTGTTAATGAAATTTGACTCTCGCTTCTATTCCCTTGCATTTAACTCAATTTAGGCCAAAACACAGAATATGCAAATGAAGAACCGCAAGGCCAACCCACCAGTGATGTGGTTTGAAAGCCCCGAATTAAAAAAGAATTCTTTACAGACTAGTCTGGGGCAATAAATGCCTTGAAAACTGACATCCCGGGTCCTGGCAGCTGACATATGTATTTATTCAGGCTTTGACACTGCTGTGATTTTTAATTTGGGGGTTTTGGTCTTTCTTGGAAAAGTGACTCTGGGTTTTAAGGGCCTTTATTTTGGGTGACGACATTCAGACAAATGCAGCTGGCACGTGCTGCCTGCTGCCCGGGCCCCTGCTGGATTTAGACGCGTGGAGTGCAGCCTCGAGCTCCTGAGGAACCCCCGGTCACTTGTCAGTGCTGTGTATCTTGGCCCCAGGGCACAGTGCGTGTAAGTGGATAATGGGCCAAGAGCTGTTTTTGTTTAAAACGGCGGGATTCCCGCGCCGTTCCCCAGGAATTCCACCTGCTCAACCAAGAGCAGCTTTGGCCCAGGATCTGTATCTAGAGATGCCGCTGCCTCAGTCGCCCCATGCGTTGGCAGTCTGGCCTCACAGGTTGGCTTCGGAGGTGTTTACTGCTGGGCACACTGTGAAGATGAAATAACAAAGCGGTAGCAAAGCGGGCGTCTGCTCAGCTTGGGAATCTCAGGTCTGCTTGATTGGATCCAGCCCTAATAAATATACCTGCTAAATGCTCTACGGTTCCATTTATGTGAGCGTGTTGTTCTAAGCCAATAGAATAGCTATAAAACACTTTGCTGCTTAGAAAAAAAAGGCTGCTGAAAAGTTTAGTAACTTAATTGTAAACCTCGAGTGTGCAGAAATGTTTAATACAGTAAGAAGTTACGGTTCTAGTTACAGAAGCAGGGGAGACTGGGTCTGTGTAACACTTGCATCTTTTCAATTAGCCCTGGAGGTAGAAGTCTGAGAACAGGAAACTTAAAAGAGACTGAGCAGATTTGCCATCCTTGCCATGCTTAAGCTCCATGCAGGCTCAATTATTCAGTGTTTTCCTGACCATCAAAATGTAAAGGCAAAGTCTGGACTACTTAAGGAGTAATACAACTCCAGATTAAATTAATATCTGCATAATAGCAGCTACTTACTGTGACTGTTGAAGGTTAGTTTTGCCTTGGAGAGATGGTACAGAGGGAACAGAGGGTCCTCGACACGAAACCCTGGCATCAGACGCTAACAGTCGTGCCGAGTGGTGGAGATGAAATACAATATAACCTTTTCATGTTCAGACTAAAACATGTTCGTTTAACATTATACTTAACGGAGCGGCTTTAAACCAGCCACAAAGAAGTGACCAGGCATGTTTTGACTATAATAAGCATTGATTCCATGCCTATATATTTTATAGTTGAATCAGTTATACTCATTCTTTGTAGGATTAAGGAAAACGTTCCATTTGAATGGATTTCTTTTTTTTTTTTTTTAACTCTTATGACAGAGAGGAATTAAAAGGTAGAAAAAAAGCAGAAAAATGAGTGAACAGTGCTAGAATTATTAAGAAAATGCCTGAAGTTTTTGTCTTCTAGAAAGAAAGCTGTCTAGATAGAATATGTCAGCCTGGGGAAAGTTCCTGGGATGCTCTGAAAGCTTTTGCAGGACAGCTAGGAGATGGCACTCAGGGCTCGCTGTAGATGGTCTCTCCCGTCTGACTCGGTGCGGAATGCGGTGGTGTTAGAAAGATGGGATTGGGCTTTGGGGAGAGCTCAGTTTAACTTTCACCTTTGCCACAAGCTTCCTCAGGCAACTCACTCCTAATCTGACATTGCAGAGTGTTCAGGTCAGGCGCTGCGGTTTTATATAGCGCCCAGACAAATGGGGTGTTTAGTCTTCGGTGGGACTGCTTGGACACAAAGGCTAATTATCTCTGTTAGATACCACTAAATGATGTCTGTGAAAGAGAGTGTTCTCCAAGCTTTTGTTTGCTGAGTGGCAGAGGTGCAAAACCGAGTTGTGAGGAAATTCTATAGCATCAGAAAACTTTGCTCTTGTGGTGTCTGCATTTGATGTCTGTATTTTGTTGTATGAGGATCTTTCCAAAGTACTTTCCAAATCAGTTCTCATGCTGTCTATGTAAGGCAGCCCTATGTCTAGGCGGTTGCAGAGAATTCAGCTAGGATATCGAGGGCCTTGTTGAGAGTTACTGAGTCTGTCTGCTGCAGCGCAAGGAATAGAAGCCACTTTGCTGCTCCTACCACAAAGGCAAATCTCCCTCTCCTGGGAAAACGTCCAGAAGACACTGCAGTGAAGGGAGACTCTCCAGGTGTGGGTGCCCACCTCCACGGGCCTTTGCCCGTAGGATGGTGCTAGCAAACCTATTCCCAGTGAAGACAGCTTGAGCAATCGAGGGCGCAGTACAGGCCGTGCACTCTTCTACCCTATACAAGAGCAATGTCTGTGCATGGAATTACTCCTTGGAGGTGGGGACTGCCACGAGCACCATCCAGGGAATACAAGCCCAGGACTGCACAATATCTGTGCAGTTTTACAGCCCTCCTTTTCAGTCGTGGCTGCAGCCAGCCTCGCAAAGCAGCGCAAGGTGAGAGGAGAGCAAAACATCTGAGTCCAGAGCAGCTCCCCCCAGCCCGGGAGAGACCCTTGCGTCGGTGACAGGTCGTCCTGGATGGAGAGCAGGACATTGGGAACCATCAGCTGCTCTTCTGTAGGATGGAAGCCAAGATGATTGCTTGGGGCAAGTGTAATCATCTTGAGAAGGGGAGCGCAGCAGCGCTTCAGGGTGGGCTAATTATGGCATTGATTTTATAGTTCTAGATTAATTAGAGGTTTCCTGCGTCCTTATTACAATTTTCAACCTGAGAAAACCCTACACAAATGAATTTCTGTAAAATGAGTGGTATGCGAGCAACTTCTGCTGAAGAATATGTGCTGAAGATGTTACCTCAGCTGTAAAGCATCTTTGAAGGTTCTGCCAGCTGCTGTGTTTTGCACTAGATGAGATTTTTACAACTCTCTTCCAGCTTTAAAGTCTATATAAAAAAAAGAAACACTAATTTTTATTTGCTTCCTTGCTGGAGACATAGCAGTAGCAGTGAATGTTGAAATTGTTTACAGTCAAAACTATATATGTCTTAAATATAATATAACTTCCAGTATTTATAGGAACGTGCATGTCCAGTTCAAGAAAACACATATGTATGTGTTTGAATACCATCTAAATTCAATGATTTTTTTCAGTGCATAACCTCTAAGACTTGATGCATATATTTAAAGATGTACTTGATAGATTTCCTAATTCAGGCCATCAGTTGTGCTAGGGTAGATCTGATCGGGTAAAGATAGATTCTTTTCGCAGGGAGTTGTATTTCACCTACAAGCAGCATGCCCTAGTTTTCCACCATTCATATCCTAATAATGATAATGTAACATTTCCCCAATTGTTTCATTTTGCTTTTATTTTTAGAATAGTAGCATTTACGTAACAGTCTTGGTAGAGATTTAGGGTACAAAAAACCCCTAACTGAGGCTCTAGCTATTAACCTCATGCGCTGTGTTTATAAAAAGCCACTGTAATGCGGTGCTGATAAAGTATGTATAAAAAGAAAAATCCATTACAAGCAAGGGGATTTTCAATGAAGTATTAGCCTGGTAAGAGGGTTAACAAGGTTGGTGTTTTTTTTTCCCTTTCTTTCTTTTTTTAAATCAAGGCACAACTTAGTATAAGCAGTTAATGTGCAGGTTTGGTGCCGCAGATTAGATTGTGCAGGCAAAAGTACTGCAGGGTTTTTGTAAAGACGTATATTCAGTTCATTGATACATATAAATAAGATTATACCCTTTCCCCCGTATTTGCATTAGCCAAGACAAGAATTAGACATCATAACACAAAATGGTTATTCAGAGTTCACTAATTATGGCTTCGTATCTTTAAATGAGATTATAATATGGCCAGCTCTGGATCCTGGTACAGCCTGACTGAGTTATGCTGTGACACTTGGAGGCAGCAGAAAAATATCCTGGAAAAAAAGTTCACAAAATAGTTCCCTACCGAGCTGGTGAAAGCGTCCGTGTGGAGAGGGACAGGCAGCGGAGCGGAACCTCTTGGTTCTAGCAGGCTGCTGCGGGGCTGGCGTTGCGGGGCCGGAGCCGCCGGTGCCGCCGCGCTCGGCCGCCCTGGTGCAGCGGCCGCCCGGCCACGCCGCGTCGTGCCGCACCACGCGCGGCGACTCTCCCGGGGCGCAGGTTCACCCGAGCCATGCGCTGCTCTTGCTGCATGGCCCGGGACGCCCGCGGAGCGCTCCCAGGGCTGCGCTGGCTGCAGCGCCTGCAGCACGGTTGGGGCGGCCAAGAGCTCTGTGGAGAAAAGAGAATGCAGCGGGGCGGCCTTGCCCTGCGCGGGGTGTCCAGGGATGGCACGTGCTCAGCATCCTCCCCGGCCTGCTTCTGAGGAGCCTGCCCGCCGCAGCTGTCCCCTCCGCTGCTCTTGTCCCCTTCCAACACAGCGGCCTTGCGGGGCTGGCCGGGTGGCGAAGGGGCATTGCCGTGGAGCTGCCCGGGCACACAGCTTGTTGAACAACATGCATGAATCACGCAGTACCTGTGTGAGGCGCACAAGAAGGGACTGGGGCTCCCTGCGCTGCTGCTGCACGCTGCTCCAGGCAGCGCTGGGAGCCTCCAGCCGTGCTTCGCCGCAGAGCTGGCTGCCTTTCCGTGATGAATGAAGCACCCTTGTGTCCAGTATGTCTGTTTTGTTTTAATTCTGCAGAGCTCTTTGGAATCTTCGAGGATGAAAGGCGCTACATAAGTGCAAGATTGTTGTTTTTATTTGGATTTGGAAATAGCCTTCCTGAAAATAGTAACTAGTAGATTAAATGCCAGACCAGGATGAGGCAATACCGCTTTGTACACAGAGAGGATTATTAGAAATATTTCTTTAGAATGATACCCAGAATGTGAATTACTCAACTTGCCAGGTTACTTATGAAACAGAAAAAGTTACAGAAGCACTTATGTAACATTGTTTTTCCAGAAAAATAGGTGGTGATTTTTCTCAGCAGTTCCCTCTGCTAAGTGGACTAACATCTTGCAAAACCCCTCAGTGCTTTCCCTCCGAGAACTTCGTCCTAAGTGGACACATACAAAGGCATATCCACGCGTAACAAAGAGCAATCTCTAGAGTTTAAGTGGGCAATCAGATACAAGAACAAGCTGGGACTATGTGATGGTGAGAAAGGTCAGTTTGTTTTTTAAGTTCCCTGCATATAAATCATCTTTGAAACAGTTTATTTTGCAGATGTCTGGAGCAGCACAAACAAGCAATACAAAGTTCAGTGATTCTTTTACTTTTTTTTTGTAGAGGGGAAAAGGGAGGGAGGGGGCAAGTGTGCCAAAAAGGTCCCCTTGCCTCCACAGCCAATATTCGTGGCTTCATCCTTCTGCTCCAGCTTTGCGCCCCTCGCACCACAAATCCCAGGGAGCCCCTTCCCGCACGGCCGCGGGGCAAGGAGCTCCTGGGAACTCTCCTTTCCTGGATACAGCAGTATTTATAGATTAGCAACTGCTCCCTCTGCTTCTGGAGAGACCCACTGGAACATGGAATATTTGGGGTGAATTCTTCTAAAAACGTAATTATTATTATTATTTAGCACACAGAACGGAAAACGTTTAATTATCCACCCCAGCATATTAGCCTCAGGGCAGATATATGGGAGGTCTCTAGTGGTACAAAGTCGTGTTGTGCTGCTGTTTAGGCTGCCTAAGAGCACACTGCGGTTTGTTCCTCGGGCAGCTGGCAGAGATCTCTTCAGAGGGTGTCCCTTTACCCCTTCAAAACAATACTCCTTGATGCTTGTTTGCTATAGTATCTTAAAACATGCTACAGAACAACGACAACAAGGACGTCCTCCTCCTTGGCTCCCCAGTAAAGCTCCGAGTGGGTGTTTATGTCACTCCTTTAACGGGCATTTGTATTTTATGCCTTATTTTAAAAATGCATTTGCAGATTTCTTTTTAATTAAATTTTACGGGTGAATTTACTGCTCGTGGAGGTGAGTGACGAATCACGCTGGCTTCGGTGCGCAGCAGAGGGGCCGGGCGTTGCGCGCCTTCCCCGCGCGGCTCTGCCAGGGCGTCCCAGCCTTGACCTGCTTGCCCCCGGCGCGCGGGCCGGCCGCTCACGCGTCCTCGTGGCACACGGCGTGGCCTCCTTTGTCACGTGCCACCCAGCAAGCCACCAAGGAAGAATTTCCTTTGGAATGTCAATGGCTGGCACATTTTTATTGTTTCTCATGCTGACCTGCATGGTGCTGCACTGGCCATAATAATGATAGGAAAACCTGCTCCGGAGCTTTGCATCTGCCTTCTGTGAAACAAAGAGCAGCCCAACTCCCCGACACTCGGAGAGGGTCTGAAACTCCAGTGCTTGTAGAACCTCAAGGGTGTAAAGAATCTTGTTGCCTTTAGAAGGAGAATCATCCTCTCAAAGTCAAGCATGTGCTGAAGTCATTTGTCGCCTAGGAAAGTCGGAAACAGAAGCAGTGAGAGAGGAGACGGAAGCACGACAGTGACTGGAAGTGAGGTCATTAGAAACTAAAAATCTAATCTATATTAAAGCATGCCTTGGAAATGCAGTAAATGAATAAGGTTCCCTTGTTCGTCCTAACTTGGTACTCCTTGTGAATCCCACATTCTTCTTTAGGGTGATCCATGACAAGTATCAGCAGGTTTATGACAGTGTGTCCTGAAGCGATTATAGGAATATTTCCATTTTCTATGTAGGGCCCCATGACGCTTCCTCAGGTTCCTGAAATGAATCTCTGCTTTCAGGGCTGGAATATAATTTTGGATCTGTACTATGCCATCTTCAGAAGTCCTGCTGTCATCCTATACGCTTCTGACTTTTGTAGCCTTTTTCAACTGATTTTTAAAGCTATCGGCAGCAAAAGCATCCAGATGTAGATGTGAGCTGAACCCAGGATGATTTCCCAGACCCTAATCTTGACAGTCACGTGGTCTTGGACGTTCTCTGCCTCCCCGCAGTCGCAGTCCCTGTTACTCGTCTGGTGAGGAGCAGCAGCTTCTCTGCGGCCGCCTGTTCTAACAGAGCCGTTCTGGAAAGCAGCATTCCCTGGGAGAGCTCTTGGTCCTTCTCTTGCTATTTTTAGACAATGGCACATCCCTCAGCTAATAGAATCTGAAGTAGCACTATTAGTTATATTTAAATTTTCACTAGCCAGAGTTTAGCCCAAACTCTTTACTTTTTTTTTCAAACATTTACTTTCTCTTAGCAGTGTTGCCAGCTATCTCAATACTTAGTGTTTATGTGTAAAGACCAGGCTTTGGGATTTCCATGAAGACATTAGAATAACAATTTTCAGTCTTTATATATAAAAATATATTTCTCACCACTGTGGTTATAAAGTTTGGACATGTTTCTTGGGCAAGAAGGCAAACAGAGGCCAATAAATATTTACTGTCATAACAGTTTATTTTCTTTGAAGAAAAAAAAAGAGATAATTCTGAGAGACTGCAACATCATTTCTTCACATACTTCATAATGCTGTAATAGATATAAATTATCATCAGAAGGCAAAAAGGCTTCATAGGTCTCTGGGCAGAATGCAATGATGCTACAGTTACATGAAGAGATCTTAATTACAGTATATAAATAATCCCGGAGCTACTTGACCAAAATTGAGCAAGCCTCACACAACTCAGCTGCTAATGCTGTTTGTAATTCATTGTTTTCTCCCAGAGAGACTTCTTTTAGTTCAGAAAAGTTAAATGAAAAGTCTAATGAGGGTCAGTGCTGCCTAATGCTTTTAGCTTAGGCCTAATAGAATGTGCTTGTTTTCTGAGAACACTTCTGAAAAACTGAGCTAAGAAGATCGATATAACTGATAAATATGTATGTATTTATATATATATGCCCATATATGCACATGTACATGTATATTGCAAACACATTTTCTTTCCCCTTTTAAAAATCTAGCCTTAAAATCCCAGATTACTAGATAGGATCTTTACTTTTAGGACCTTATGTAAATGACTTACATGTGGTAAGCTGCTTGGACTATATTTATCTCATAATGATTAAACTATAATCCACTTTATTATTCATTGTTTTTAATTTATTCACACTATGGTCTTCAGGACATTTATTATGTAAGTTGCTTACAAAGAACATTCCACTAAGCAAATTAAATGCCTTGAAAATCTTGATTATCTTTATTTGAAGCTTAAGAAAATAAAAGTAAAAATTAAGTAAGAGAAATACATAAAATTTAGGTAAATAATTCGATTGATCATGTAATAGATTTTGTTACTTGGTGAATATTATGTTGTCTGCACTAAACTGTTGGGGAGCATTACAATATTTCTTTGTAGAGCTCTGTAAGAAGCTGCCTGGCTTTTACTGGTGTAAATTCAGTGTAAAATCTGGTAAAGGAAAAAGAATCTTCCTGAAAGAATTTAACATTTGCTCTTCGGGAAGGCGTAAAAAGTGACCGTCAGGGAGGACTGGGCAGGAAAAATATTTACCTGCACTGGCACCGAGGTGTGAGTTACTGTGAGCAGCGTTTCCAGCGAGCAGGCAACGTCTGGCTTCAACCCAAGTGGCCCAAGAGCTAATTCTGGCTGGCAGCTTTTGTTGACCCATAGACCCACTTATCTACGTTCTCCAGGTATCAGCGACCTTGAAGGGCCGCATCTCACATTGAAGGAAATGGATCTGTGCCAACTTGGACCAGGTGCAGAAGCAAGCTGACACCTAATTTCGAACGGAGTCAAAGATTCATGAAATCTAAATAATTTTGGAGGTGCTTCTGCATCTGTATCCAAGTGGGCTTGGCCCCACTCCTTCCCTTCCCATCCCATTCACCCCGTGAGCAGCCTCAGACGACGCAGTGCCTTGCAGGGTGTTCCCTGCCTACACAAGTGTTCCCTGTACACGGATAGTCCCATGTCACTTAGTACAGGTGAAAATCAGGAGGAGTGGGGCAACATCGGGGCTCTCACCTGGCTACAAGGGATGTTAGGTGCTGTGCAAATAACAAGTTGAAAATCTTTGCTAAAGACACCACCTAAGGAAGAAGGAGAGCAGGGGGTGTAGCAGCACACACAGCAGGTAAGCCAGAAATAGCGCTTACCTTTTCTAATGCTTTGTTGTGCCCTTTTCACTGTAATTAGGAGGCAGAATTAAGTTGTAATCTGAATCTGGGGGAATTCAGTATAGAAAAGCTAGCCAGGATATCAGGAGCAAAACTTTGCTTTTGGAATTCAAAGTGCTCTTTTGTCGAACTCACAGAGCCCTTCTGGAGCCCTTTTCTCATAGCGCGCTTACTGTGAAGCTGGTTCCAAACTGTGGATACTAATAAGCAATTCTTTTTTGTCCTTTATATCTTTTTTTATCATTTATTGGATCAACAGTACACCTACAGAGAAAATGTCTAGAGAAACATGCGGGTATTAGTGCAAAGAACTGCAGCTGTCCAACACACAGTGACTGAAAGCACTGCGGAACAGAGCGCGCTGCACTGATGAACTCCATGCAGAAAGTCGTGCAGTTCGGTGGGGAGATTTCAGGGACTGCAAACTCAAACGACTCGCTGCTTTGAAAAAAGCAATGATTAACACTAATAACAACTGTATTAATTATTACTTTTCCATAGAAAAATATTACTTTGTCAAAACAGATTCCTAACATGGAAATGTTCAATTTCAATTCAACGTTCTGGTGTCTGAGAAGGAATTTCAGCTCCAAATCAGAGAAAAGCAACAAGCGAAAGAAAGCCATTCCTTCCATCCGTATCAACATAGTCTGTAAGTTGGTAGCTGGGACAGTTGCTTGGAACGTGAGATAACGGGCTTCTAATCCCTATGATTCAGAGACTTAAAGTTTATCAGCAGCTTTACACTAATTGTTACTCTAGAATAGTTAGCTTTCATTTTTTTCTCTTATTTTTGCACATGCAAATTCAGAGGGACTTATTTTTGTTCTGCAATAAATACTTAAGAGTAAGTGCTAATATTTAACAGTTCCCCTATAATATGGTTCTTATTTTTCAGCCTGGGTTTCTCTCTGAAACTTTGCACATCATTGTCAAGAATAGCTTTTGCTCTGCTCCATCCCAGTTTCAGCTTCAAGTATGTGTAGGGCCAGGGAGCCCGAAGGAGATGCATAGAAGTTTCTTTGCAAGCACAAAAACCACTAATTTACACTATTCAGAAGAAACTAAGGGAATATATATATTAAAAAGTATTATTTTGGAGTCTTATTTTTATCTATTGACTTTAAACTCACTATCATATGCAGGAGGAATTGGGTGTGCCGATCCCATTAACAATAATGGGAGCAGAGGGCTTAATTTTCCACATACTATGCCGAAAATGTGCCCCCTTAAGAATAGTGTGTATGTAATTGATTTGGGCTTTTTGTTTGAACTTGCCAAATGGATTTCTTAAATATTTGTAGTTAGTTTTGAAAGCACTCCCATCCTCAACCAGACATACATGTTATTAAAGGATTTCATTTGACATTTAACAATTTTGTATATTAATATTCCCCTCTTTTTCCTAAATCAGCATAATCCTCCTAAATCCTAGCATCAACAGTCATTACACCAAAAGAACAAGATGTTGCTGGTGTCGCTACGTTCCAATATTGAATTTTGTATGAGCTTGGCTGATTTGGACAGATTTATATTCTGCTATTTCCTGAACTGTAAGCAGGACCTTGCAGGTTCAGCTCTTTGAAAATATTCACATAAACAATCTCACTTCATTACTTTGAAGGAAATGGACTCAGTGCCATCTGCTAGAGCAGTGATCCTCTGTGACACCTTTCCGACTCGATCCTGGCTAAGGAAGTCTCAGCCCTGCGTCCCAAGGCGCTGGTGTGTGATAGAGATCTGATCTCAGATATCGCAGGGATTCCTGTCATTTGGAGTTACTCTGCATTTCAGTGGTTTTGGGGGAGAATGAGAGTAAGAGGTTTAGCTTCAGTTGATTCAATGAGTCGTAGCTCTTCCCATAGCCAGTGGGAACTGCAACTCAAGAGGTCAGTGTTCTTTTTCCAGTTATTCCTTGGACTCTTTTAATGATAGCTCTTCATTCTGTCTCACAACACTAAAATATCTTTGCACTTCCACATAATCTCGTTCTGTGATCACAGGTTCTTGCCTACGTTTCGCCGTCGTGCATGAATATTGCGTCACTCAGCAGACATTACCATTGCAAAGAGCTGGGCTGCTCAGAAATGCTACCCTGCAGCTTCAGATCCTGGTGTGATGTGTGTGAACAGGATTCACTCCTCGGGTCGCTTCCTTCTTCAAGTGGGTAGAGTAAATGCATGTTGACTTTAACTTTAGAGTCACTAGGCAAAGCGGCAAGGTCAGCATAGCATGAGGATGTTACAGTTTGCGGCTGCTGTGAACCAACATTGCGTTTCTACCCCAAAGGAGGAAGAGGAAGAAATGAAAGAGTGATGATTCGGAGGGGTGTCTGAGTCACAGATGCCCTGGGGTTTATATTTAGGACGGTGCAATTAACACTCAACCCCCTGCTCCAGGCTGTACCTGAAAGTACTGCATACCCTAAGTGAGCAAGATTGATCTATCCGTTCTGAGTCATAACTGCTGTTGTACTGAGTAAAGTGGATGCTAATCCCAAATTCCAAACGTTGAATATAAGTGGTACAACTCAGTAAGTCTTTAGCAAACAAGTCTTGTGAGAAATGAGAATACCAGAAAAAAATTGCGGAAGATATTCGAGGGTTTTTTAACTCTTGTCAGAAAGCCTTGAAATCCAGACTGAAGAGCTTGGAATAGGCTAACTTATGTACAGTTTGTTGCTTATAGCAGCGTCCCCCACCAAAGCAATTAAGAACCACATTTACCTCTGTCCGGTCATTTTTCTGAAACAGAAGTGTTTCATTCTCAGATGTGTAGCTGTACATTGATTCTGACTGAATCTTTGCAATTCGTATCCTGTGCAAAATGGCAGAGAATATCTGATGCTCCAGAGGAAGGCCTGGCTTCCCATCCATCTGGAGGAGCGTTGCTCCGAGCAGCTGCGCCATGCCGAGTGCCTCCGGGAATTCTTCTTCCTGAGCCCTCTGCCTGTTGATGTTAGTTCAGATTCAAGACATCTGGGACCTTCTCACGCTTTTTCATCACAAAAACCGGCTGTAATTGCCAGCATGTACCTCACTTTTTTTCTTTTTGAATTGTGCTCTTCCACCCTTCACATTTCTGTTGTGACTCATGGAAAGATCTTGAGTCTATGATTCACATATTTTGAAAATCATTGGCATTATGACCTTTTATTTCTTAATGTTATGACAGAAGTTGTGGTCTTAGTTGTGTTTTTTAGTTTCCTCCTATTAATGGCCTGTAGAGAAGTTGTACTTGAAGATCTTCCATAAAGAAGGATTCTCACAGTCACAGTGACTAATAGTGCAGCTAATTTACTGGCCTTAGCAAAGCTGAAAAGTGCTGGATTAACAGTCCAGTCTTCTAGGTTTTGCTTAGGCTGCTTAGCAGGAGCGATGCAAATCTCAGTAGCATCCCTTTCACCTATTCAGCTTCCAAATTCAATGGATTGAGTATCTGAGAAGAATGGGATTCGAGTTTAAACTAAAAAAAAAAAAAAAAAACTAAAAACATTTTGCACTTTTAGTGGACTAGAGAGATGTTTTCACCTCAATACTGTGTTCTTGCTGCTGCTGCTTCTGCTGGCGTTGGAGCCTCACACAGTCCTATAGGGAATGAATGTGGCAATGGGGCCATACAATATTCCCCCTGCGGCGCGAGGGGGACGTGGTGCAGCGGCGGCACGAGGGGGACGTGGTGCAGCGGCGGCGCGAGGGGGACGTGGTGCAGCGGCGGCGCCTCCGTCCCGTCCACCTCCGTGGCGCGGTTACCGACCCCTGCT
>JASSRY010000449.1:2503916-2517998 GCA_032466555.1 Tinamus major
AGCGGGCTGCATCGGGCCACAGCTGGTGGCATCCTCCTGGGAAGAGCTGGGGAGAACTTAGGCCAGGTGCTGGTGAGACCTGAGCTGTGCACAGGTGGCCCAGATCTTTTCTAGTCTTTGACATGATTTCTCCTCTCTGCAATAACATGAGTTTGTCATTCCATGCCCATATAAGTGTAACAACAACAACAGCAAAAAAAGTATGTTTGAAAGCAAGGAAAAAGAAGAGTCTAAAACCATGCTTGAAAACCTTCGGAGGGGTTGCAGATTTAAATGAATAGCCTTTTCCTGAGTCAAGGTTTTTTCATCTCCTCCTTTTTCTATCTTTATTATTGCTCAGACTTAAGAGGGAGTTATGCAATGCATAAGTGGCATGAACTTTTGCTGGTGAAAGTTGCTAAAAAACCCCGAAACCTAAGTAGCACCACATTGATTCACAGCAGCGGGAGGCCGGTTAGCGCAGCCAGGGCAGAGGCTCTGCAGAATTCGTTGAAGCTTCGCTCACATCAAAAGAGATTTTGGTCCAAGATGCACTGTGGTTTGGGCTAAGGTGCCTGGCAACATGGTAATGAGCAGCTTTGTAAATAACTTTATATTATTATCTTTATGTCTTAGTAGTAGTATTGTTATTTTTATGGTACCGTAATGTTTCTTATGGCTATTTTATGGTGTAATTTGATTAGTGTGTTACCCTAATGTCACATAGAAAAGGGGTGGGCATTCCTATCGTGCTTCTGAACACTAACCCTTCTGTTTTCATCTGAGGAACCCAAAGCCCTTTGGCGATCATTAATTGTCCCACACCATATAAGTAAACTCGAGCACAGAGAACTCAAACGAATCCCCCAAGCCCACACAACAAGTCCGTGGCAAAGCTGAGAGTTAGACCTCAAGAGTCCTGACTCCCTGACGTCTGTGGTAACCACTAGAAAACATTCCCGTCACAGTAACAGCAGGTATAATAGAAAGGAAGATTGCCACTTTGGAGTTTTTTAGGTCAGTTGTAATGAGAACACTCAATGTTTTATAAACCCTTCAGGTTTCCTGTTTAGGACTTGATAAAACCATAAACTGCTCGTTTAAATAAGCTGCAAAAACAAAATGTACTAGAAAGCTGAGGAGTAAGGAGACAACATCCAACAGCAAACTCATGTTTATTGCTCCTTTGCTTTCCTTGCTGGGATGATGCCTTGTACTTAGATTAAATATGCAGAGCCAAACTTATCCCTAGGGTGTAATTTTTTGGACTCTGAGTGACACCAGGGTGAATTTGGCACATTTACACTCAAAATTAATATGGGTTTTTACGAATATTTGGAACCATGTCAAAATGTTGTGGGTTAAATTCTGTTCTCAGCCCCACCAGTGCTAGCCCAGGTTAACTCCGTTCGGATCTCGCGCTGGATTTGCAGCGCTCTCAGGCCGCCGGGCCGCGGTTCAGCTGGTGTGAATTAGTTTATCTGCAGTGGAATGCAGGCAGCTCAACCGCTTTACACCAGCTCCGAGTCTGGCCCATGCTTAGGCAGAACTGCTCCTAAAATACACGGCGTGTGCGTGGCAAATACGGGGTGAATCGGAGCCCTCGCGCCCGGAATTTGGAGCTGGATCGGCAGCAGCACAAGCTGCCCGGTGTCACAAACCTGAACCTGACCCCGCTCAGCCTGCTCGTGCTTTGTCAGTTTTAAAATAACACTGCAGTAAGTGCTACACGTGCTGCCAATGTGTAAATCATCCCAAACTGCTGCAAATCATTGTCCGCTCTCTTGTTTCAAAGCAGAGATTGGGAAGTGCTGGGTGATATTTGGGCGCAGTTCAGATACTCCGAAGCTTGGCCGGGTGGATTGTTTTGATTCTTTCTTTGAACTTCTTTCCCACCCCTGCTAAAAGAAGCAGCCAAGCAACAGACGCGTTGGAGGCGCTGGAGCCTCTGCCCTGCCGGTGCCACCCGCCGCGTGCCAGACCCGCCGGCAGCGGCTCGCAGGAGCCCGCGCCGCCGCCGTGCAGCGGGGCCCGCGGCCGCGCGTGTCCGGCCGCCGGCAGCGCCAGGGCCGGGATTGAGGCCGGCTCCACGGGCCTTCGCTCGCGTTGCGGCCGGGGGCTTTTGTTTTATACCGCTGCGCAGAGGTGCCTTTGCCACGCTAAAGATTTAACCAAATTATAATGAATGATCCTCACCAGCGCTGCGCCCCTAATTAGAACAAGTCGCACAGACATATTGTCTCCTTGATTTCCTCTGTTACATTTCTCTCACTCTCTTTCTCTGCCTGAGACACATGGGTCCCATTAAACATTTTAGCATTTAATGTGGTTCCCTTAAATGACTTCTCAAGTTTTCAAGTTCCATTTAGAATTGTATGTTACTCTGCTGCCTGTGGTTTTGATTTTGTCGTGGCGGCGCTGCTCCTCTTCCCCCTCTAGCGGGAGCGCTGCGGGCGCGTGGGGCCTGCACCCCGGGGTGCTCCGAGCCGCTGGGGCGCGCGGTGCCCGCGGCGCTGCTTCCCGGCGCTGTGCCGGGAACCTGCTAGGGAAATCCCATTGCCTGTCAATGCTGTAAATGATTATTGGTGCCGTGCTACTCCCCTCAAGATCCCCGTGCGATTTGCATTTCCTAAATATACAGAACTGCTTATTTATTTGTAGATATTTCCAGCCTACATATAAATGATTTGTAAAGTGTTTTTGTAATATTTATGGTTATGTATTATGGTTATATCTGTGATACAGCTATCGTCACGTTAGATGTAGCCGTATACGGGTGGAGTGCTGAAGGACAGAGGTTTTGTTGCTGATGGGGCTGTTTGCAGTGAGTTTTCCCCGTGGCAGCTACAGTGAGAATCAAAATTGTCCCCTGGTCCCTACCCAGCTTCCAAGAGACCCGAGTCAAGGTCAAGGCCTGGGCCCTAACCCTGGAGGTGTTTGGTGGCTTCGGCTGAAGATGTCTCATGAATCTGGTCCCTGCTTTTCTCTAAGGCTCGTCTCTATCCCCGGATTTACCCACTTCAGCTCTCTGCCTGGATAACTCTTTTGCAATAAGAATGCCTTATTTCACCCACTTTTCCCATTTAGCTTCTGCTGCTTTGAACTTGGTGCATACTTATTTAGGGAGAGAATTTTTTTTTTTTTTTTTACTTCAAACTGTGCTTTTTTTTCCTCCCTTCCATAATAGTGTTTTAACACTACAGAGTATATTTTTAATATTAACTACAAAAAGTAGGTTCTGTTTAGGAGACAGGGCCTTCCCAAAGTCATAAAGGGAGTTTGTTACAAAGCTCAGTGGTGAACCCAGATCTCTTGGCTCCTTGTTGCACATATGGCACCACGTTGAGGACAGTTATGTTTAAAGCTGTTATTTTCTCAAGACCAGACTGATACCACTCACTAAAAATTCTGTTAGGATTCTGACCCCAGGAGCTTGTTCCTTCCCTGATTCTGATACCCCCATCTCAATGTAATGGTCACTTTTGGAATGCCATGATGAAAATATACAGCATTTTGGGACAAGCAGTTGCCTGCTCGGATGCCTTGGACATAAAGTCAGATAAGGTTTAATGGTGGCAACCTACAAACACTGCTTGTTCTTCAGATAGTTCTTAAAAGTTCCTGTGATGTATTGGCTTCCAGGTTTAAGCCCTGAGATGCTTGAAATTTATCTCTGGGGCTAAGGTGTTTTTTTCTTCCTTTTTTTTTCTTTCCTTTCTAAACCCAAAGATTTAGGTTTCATTAACAGCGAAGCCTTCGTCTGGAGCGCTGAGGTGCTGTGCAGTGAGTAGCTCTGCTTGTTAGTAACATTAGCAGATTTGTGAGCCCTCAAACGTGTCTGTGGGTAATTGCGTTTCAAGCTGGTGTTCTTCGTTATAACCTGCTGTCCGGTAGCGGGTGACAGGGGGGACAGGAGGAATGGCCAGCAGTGGCATCCGGCTGCCCTAAGGGGTGGCAGCCTCGGCCTCCCGTGCCCTAAAGCAGGGACAGCCCCGACTGGAGAGGCTGCTCCAGCGCTCGGCTCCCAGCCCTGCACGGAGACGTCGGGATTGCAGGTTCCGGAGGCGCTTCGGGAATCCTGAGCCCGCAGCGGTGCGGGAGGACAGCTCAAATATTTAGGTAATTCTAACTCTTGAGGAGTCTTAGAAATTTTGACTCATGGGAAAACTTGGCATTTTATTTCAATTCAGAATGAAAATAAATTTTAAATATTTAAAATACTGGAATTTCCTAAGCAAAAGGAATTCTGGCTTCTGACTAGGCCCTGTGTTGAACGCAGACATCACTCATTTCTCCAGGCGATCTGAGCTTAGTTTCTCATAGCTCTGCAGCCTTCTGAAAATGTATTTTTTATTTCCGGAGAGCTGATCCTTTAAAGGCTACAGTGATCGGTATTTGCCTTTCTGGATTAGATGTAGCAGTTCATCCTGCAGAATGGTACCTCTCTCCTACTGTACCTTTGTCACAGTGCTGATAAATCCATTTATATTAAACTAAGGTTTATCATGAGAACCTCATCAGACTTCACAGTATATTACTATAATTGCAGCACCACTAAGATAGAGTTCATTTCGTTCTATGAGTTCCTGACTGGGGGTAAGGAAGTTGGGATCCAGGTTCTCCAGGCTATGCAAACACTTTCTGATATCGCGGCTCCGAGCAGTTTTTCCAAGCTGATCCACAGGTCCAGCGGAGCAGGGCGTCACGCCGTGGTGTCCTCATGGCGTTGGTGCCAGCTCCTGGCAGCGGCGCGTGGCTGTCCCGCTGCAGCCCCTGCTGCAAGGCACCAACCTGTGGGATCCAAAGAGTTAAGAACCAAGGAGGTGAACCAGCACCACCACCAAACTGGCATGCCTTTGATTTAATGAAGAGATAATCCTCTTTCTATTAGCCACGATAATAATGACTCACCACTAGTAAATGAAGGAATATACACAGCAATGACATCATGTGAACGGCCCAGTGTCTGTGGGACTTAAAACGCAAAGGATTATTCCGATATATCAGTTCTGAGCCTAAAACTGGCAAGGATGGATCTGGGGTAAAATTTAACATGAGAAATGTTTATTGAGGCACTAACATGAGAAAGGAATTATATAACTGGAGTTATTAAAAACAATAAGCTCCTATTTCAAAAGCTTTAATTTCAGTAGAATAATATACACCCAGCTCGACATAAGGCTGTAATTCTATTGAGTCATTCCAATGACATCATGAACCACAGGAGTGGATGTGCTGTGGTTTATCCTCGGCTGGGAGCCCCACTCCATCTCCTGGATGGAAGTAGAGCTGCTGGCCCTGCCTGGAGCCACATTCTGGCCTGGTTCTTGGCAGGGATGGAATTGCCCCGAAACCAACAGAGCTGGGCCTGACTGCCACTGGTGCAGGGAAGAAAGGTAAAAAGCTTCGTGATTCAGGATTTTCAGGTGTCCTGCTTCTTGGAGACCCTTCCATGTACTTTGTTAGACAGGGATTTCCATCATCTTTCTGTGGCTTAGAGCTTACCTTTCTTAAAAAGAAAAAAAAAAGATAAAAGATAAACTAAAGCAAACTAATTTTTCATTCAGAGCGCCTTAATCTGATTTTACAGACAGAGCTTCCTTCAAAGTGACCGCATTAACCTGCATGGTCCCTGAACGCCGCGGAGCCTTGCTGCCGTCCAGAGGGCTCTCGGCAGCCGCTTAGCCCGGCTGGAGGCCTCTCCTGGCCTCCGTTCTGGGTGTGTGGAGCCCCGCTGCCGCCTGGGACCGGCCCAGCCACCCCTGCTTGGGCTGCTGTCCCCAGGGCCCTGCGAGCGCCGAGCGGGGACTGCTCTGCACCGCTCCGTTCACACACGGGGCTGCCGGCGTAGCTCTCCACGCACCCGCAGGTGTTCTGGAATCTGCTCTGTATGCTGGTCCAAGGCAGGCCAGAGCGGGTGCTTGTCCAGGCGTGGTGCAGGAGATCCGTTTGTCGGCTGCTTGGAGAAAGGGAGAGATGTCTCCCTCCATCCGCCTCGTGGCTGAAGAGCCTGGGAGATGGTGTCTGATACAGTTCTTATGTGCTAAGACACCTAGGAAGGCAACTTTGTTATTTGAAATCTAAATAGAAAATGATAGATGGGACTCTGGCAAGATAGTCTGGGCAATAGAGTATTCTGCTTGTAATCTTGGGATAGAAACAATTCCTTACACTTCCCTTGGAAAGAAGGAATTGTTTTAGAAAAGGAATCTGTTGTCACGGTTTCCAAAAGCCCTTGGCGGGTCTGTGTTCCCTCTGCACCTCTCTTGTCTCTCCACACTCGCCTCCCCTGCTCTCTGAATGATGAACGTGGAAATGTCTGCTTGGATGCTGGGCTTTAGTGACGATAATGTGAATCACTAAACTCCTGATTAAATTTACTCTGCTGCACTGCTGCAGGCTGTGCTAGGAAGGCAAATACCGGATGAAGCCACTTCGGTAAAAAAGTGGATGAATAAATGAATTGGGAAGAAGACTTTTTGGAGCAGAGCTCTAAAGCTTCTGAGTAGGGTCATTTTTCTAATTACAGGATGGTGAGGTTGAAGACTCCAAATGCCCAGGCAAAGGACGGAAAAAAAAGTATCCAACTGAATAAATAAATCCCTTAAAGAAAAAGATAGTTGTCTGCCAAGAAATTTAATACGAAATGTTGAGAGTGCAGTTCTGAAAAAGATTTAATTGGAGATATACTCCTAAGAATATGTAAATAGTCTTTCAATTTCTTAACTAAAAGGAGAAACAGATGCCAGCTCTAAGATCTGAGATCTAATATGAAAAGTACTGAGGCCTCTAAATGTCACTTTAAACATATATAATTAGATTCTTATCTTGTTAAAAGGTTGGGCAGGGCTTTTCTGGTGGAAGGTATAACCATGTCTTTACATACACTCTGCAGCAGAGGGTTCAGTTGGTTACTTTAAATGCAGTAAAATTCAAACATGTGTTTTTTAAAGTGTAATTTAAAATTCGAGATGGGCTCAAGACAAAACAATTCTTTCAATTTTGACCAACCAGCATTCTGGCTCCCATTTGTTTATACCTATTGATTAAGGATCCAGTATCCACTCGGTATTTGAATATGCCAATAGTAAATATTTCAGTGATTTATATTAAAGTATGCCTTCAGTTATGTGACAGAATGGAGGAAAGAATTTAAGCAAAATAACAAGTGAATCCATTTTATTAATTTACGAGCCTTGTAGCCAGTGGAATTTTTATTCTTGCACATTTCCTTCGGGTTGGAGATCAGTCAT
Organism: Tinamus major; assembly: GCA_032466555.1. NCBI lineage: Eukaryota > Metazoa > Chordata > Aves > Tinamiformes > Tinamidae > Tinamus > Tinamus major. The sequence goes on from JASSRY010000449.1 coordinate 2,511,149, forward strand.
TTAGACTGTTTTTGCCTTTCCTGAGTTTGGCCAGGACTACTAAGGAGAGCACCGAATCACTTAAAGCGAGTAGAAATTAATCTCAGCAGAAGGGCTGGCGGCGTAGCTGCCCACATTGCCATTTCTTTCACTTCAATGAGGACATTAGATAATACAAGAGAATTAACACACCCTCCTCTTCCTTCGTCATCAGCCACCAGCCTCAGGAGCCTCCTGTTTTGTCTGGGGTTATTGCTGTGACTCCAGCTTTCCTGCAAGCCATGACACAAAATGCTTGTGGCATCGCTGATCCGGTAGGAATTCCCAGCAGCAGAAACTTCAAGTAAATTTCATTCTGTAGGTCACGGGTTCGGGGAGGAGACTTGGGCTGATTCTGTTCCATTTTGCGTACTGCAGTAGGTCTGACGTTGAGCCCAGACTCTCCAGCATCGTTTTCCAGTGCTGCCAGGCCAGGTTTAGGGTTCTGGGAACAAACCGTGCAGTTTTGCAGGGGTGGTCGGGTCGCCACAGGGCCACAGGCCTGTGTGCCTGGGCAGACATGAACTCCACCTGCAGCCTTCCTGGCTGGAGATGCTCCAGCCGCATCTGGAGGGGCTGGGAATGGCCCTGGATGTTCCCATGGCATGGAATGGAATGGAAATGGCCCAGGCCGCCTCCCTCATGGTGCAGCACGCGCCGGTTGGTTGCAGGTGGCGAAGCAGCGGCTGTGGCCCATGCGCCATGAGCACTTGTCACTCTTCAAAAAATGTCACCTCAGTGAAAGGTTGTGGGGAATTACGGTTCTAACGAGTCCATTTTTCTTGTCTTGAGAAAAATCTTGGTTTAGAGCTTAAAAAATATATTGGTGGTACTTAGTTTTTCCAAGGAATTGTCCTATTTTTAATGAAATTACAACAAAGCCTAGAATTCCCCAAAGCTGACTTTCCCAACATTGTCAGCAAAGTTACAAGTGGCGCTCCAGCTGGGAATTCCTGCTGTTTTCCTTCCCCGTCACACTGGAGCTGGAACGTAAAGCTGCTCTCCGAGGGTGCCGGAGGAGGTGGCAAGTGGCCTCCCGGGTCTGCAAAGCCCCTGGCTGCCCCGTCTGTGGGCTCCCAAGCTCCAGATCATGCTCTATGAGGGAGGAAAAAGTGGGATGGCAGATGAGCACGTGCAAGCTGGGGGACGGGAAGGACCGGTCAGGCAGTGGCCGCAGCGGCCCCTCGTCTGCGCCGCCGGATCTCCAGAGCTCTCCCTTAGCTCTCCTTGCATCCCCGCGCACTGCCGGCAGGTCGGAGCCGGCCTGCGAGCCGAGCGGAGGAGTCCTGGCTCCCGGGAGACGGGGAGAGCAGGGAGCACGGGGAAAAGTGGCCGTCTTTAAAGGAGAGACATGACAGTAGATAAAACAGCTATTTTTAAAGGGACGGTTGTTGCATGTTCTCCTCAGATTTAATGCTGGCGCCCGGGAGATGCGTGACCAGCTCCAAAATTTGGGGTAGCAGCGACACCCGGTGGCCAGCGCCCCCCCCACGGCAGGGCTTCCCCGCGGCCCTTGGCGGCTCTGCCCGGGGTGACCCGGGTTTCTGTGCCCTCGCCCGTGGCTCTCCCTTCCCGCCTCGCTGGGAAGCAGCACGGCGTCTCTGCGCCTGGCGCGAGCGGCTGGGCGCCCCGCGGCCACGGGAACGCGCGAGAACCTCGGCGCTCCTTGTAGAAAGTCCTTGTGCTTTGAGAAAAGGCTTGGTAGTGTGACCCAAGCAAAGGTTCCCATATCGAGAGGCAAGCGAAACAAAAATGATCCAATATGTGTTTTCTGCTATGATTTTAATTCTTCAAACTAATTTGATCTGTAGTGTCTGGTAACTACTCTGCTAGCTGGACTGAAATGGGAGAATTAGATCTAAAAGTGTCCCCAGTACAATGCTACAGATATGGAAGTAACCTTTTCCTCCCTTCTCCTAGGAGAAAGACCTACTTTACGAGCTGCACATGCCAAAAAGCATCATATGCCGTTTCCTGCCATTTCTACCTTTTTAGGCTGCTTTTCACCCTTTATATATGCAACTACTTACGAAAAACACACAGCAGCTTTGATCTTCCCAGTTGCTCAGGTAACTAGCCAAAGACTGTGAGCTATTAATATAATTTTTGGTGCCATCGCAGTGATGAGACAAAGCAAGGCACACTTCACGTGTGGATGTAAGCAGCGGTTACTCGGGGTAGCAGCCACAGGGTCTGCCCTTGAAAGCAGATATTTCTGCTCCGATAGACAGTTTAACAACCAGCTGTCAGGGGGAAAGCTCTGAGGCTCCTCAGCAGAGCCGCAGCGGGCTCTGCGCTGCCTCTGCTCTGCCTGAGCTCAGGTGTCAGGCTCGCTCAGCGTGTCCCGGCTCTAGCAGCCCAAGGGACAGCGAGAGGGACCGGGGACACCGGAGAGGGCGGCGGGAATGGCCCTGGGAAGTGAAACAGCAGGGCTTCCCCAAAAAGGGTTGGGTGTGAAGCTGCTAGTGGTCATGAACCTTCCAACAGCTGGAGGCTGAGGTGTGGTGGGAGAGGCAGGAGCGAGGATGGGTCTGGAGAGAAGAGCTTCCCGGAGGAAGGCGGTTGTGCGCGATGGCAAGGGCACCAGCCCGGGGCTGCAGCAGGACTGCAGGGCCCAGCGTGCGAGAACGGGCCCCGGTGCTGGCACTGCAGTGCCGCAGGCTCCAGGGGTGCTGGGCGGCTCGGTGCCCGGGGCAGCTGCGTGGGGCTGAACGCGTCCCTGCTTCGCGCTCCTGCTTCGCGCTCCTTCAGAAACTCTCCAGCAGTTCTCAGCAGAATGATACTCAGCACTTGAATACAGCACCTTCATGAACTTAAATGTTTAATGCAGAGGAGATTAGGAAAATAGCTTTCCTAGAGAGGGATGCCACATTATCAGTTACAGCCCTTGGTGGTGTAGATACACACAGTATTCGTGTAGCATCAGGCTTCGTTAACTCCTTCTGGAGATTAATCCCTGGTGACACGGATTTGTTTTAACCTTTGTATCCGAATGTATTCACTACGGGCCTTGCGTCTGTGGGCTGGCTGATCCCGCCGTTGGGGGCTTTCTGAGCCATAGGATAGAAAGTAGCCAGCAGGTATGTTGGGTGTTTGTGTTTCTGCAAAGTCCTTGTAAATCACTACTGATCCGATCTGGCCTGAATCTCTGTTTCATTTGCACTGCCTTGAGCATGCTGACTTCGGGCACTGTCACTCGTGATTGATGCTCGCTAAGTGCAAGAATTGGGTCCAAACATAGCCGAGCTGCTTAAATTCATGCTATGGGCCGCATCTTCTGCTGCTGTGTTTCAGCAGAGATGTTACTCTGTATCTGCTTGAGTGTATAGCTTCTGCTTCTTGGTTAGCCAAAAAATAGCCTCCAAAAAGTCTGCGAATATGCTATGATGAGAATTCGTCATAGCAGTTTTTTCTGTCAGACCTGGCTGCTGGCCTGTGTATGAGTCTGTCTTACATCAGGTATATGTTTCCTACGAAATCTCCATTATCTTATACTGTTTTTTTTTTTTTTTATTGACAGTGATTGGATTAAACTGCTCTTATTTCAGAATGAAACTGTTCTAATGTAAAATCCATGCATGTATAATATCCTCTAATTCAGCTCACCTAAGACACTTCTTTTTGTTTCAATCAGAATCAAGCTAAAATTGGAAACAAATTTTAAATGTTTTTTAAAAAAAATCTCTTCCAAGACAGCTCAACAAGTTACATGGAAACGCTGATCAGAGAGCCACCTAAAACAGCAGGGGTAAATATTGGCCTCATTCATGCTGCTGCAACCTCGGTTACGTGACGGAGGTCAGAGGAGCCGCACAGCTCAGCGCGGGGCTGCAGATGAGTCCCCCCATCGCAGCAGGGCTCTTGCGTCAGGCCAGGAAAGCACCACGATCTCCTTCAGCTGCGACTCCAGGAGTAGGGAGTGCTTGGGTTTGTTCCTGACCAGAGCTGAGAGTGATGAGGTGTGATGGTGAGACATCTCCAAGGAACTGATTTTCGAAATCCTCCAAGTATCAGGCTGCTCTTAAGGCTGGCCCAAGTTAGGCAACCCCGAAGTTAGGCATGCAAAATCACTAGTCCCTTTAAAAAAGCCACTCTTCATCTAATGTGCATATTGTGAAATCAGGCTAATGTAGAAATATGAGCAGTGAACAGCCTTGCAAGTTCTACAAATCTTAAAAATAAATAAATAAATAAACCAGAGCACTTAATAGTGCCTGCAAGATCTCTCTGTACAGTGGAGGTTTTCTCCTCTCGCTAGGCGGTAGGACATGCTGTACTGTAGCTATCATGCCCAGGAAACTGCTAGTGATGCTATAATTACAAATGTTATTAGAAAACGGTGTCTTTTGTTGTTCTGGGTCTACGCCAGCCTGCCCACTTGCCCCTATTCTAATACAACCGTTACTGACTGCGCATTCTATTTTTAAGGCTGAATTGCAGCAGAAAAGGGAATGTTTTTGACAAGGAAGCCAGCTTTGCAGCCAGCGTGGCGTCGGGGCGGCAGCCTCGTGCTCCGGGTGGCTGGGGAAGCGGCTCACGCGCTGGCGCAGGCTGCCTTTCCCGCGGCTCTGCGCGGTGGCGGCTCCGGCCGCGGCACGGCGTGCCGAGCAGCCGTCCTCACCTCGCAGGTAGCTCCCGCTCCGCGTGCCGGCAGCGACTGCCGCGTGTCAGCTCGCTCCGAGCCGCTCCGAGGAGCCTGCAAGAGGGCCCGGGAACCCGGCGCCGCAAACCGAACACACCACCATGCAGTTACTCGAGGACGGGGTATTTTTATTCATTTTTCTCTCTCCTCCGCACCTCCTCCCACGGCGCCGTCTCCTCAGCAGCATCTGGGGATTCTGAGGAGGAATGTAAAAATTAATGTGCTGGCTGTGAGAGGCGAAGTGGTTTTATCCACCTATGATGATAGTAACATTTACAAGAAACGAATGAAATGGGTGGCGTCATGATGTCAGAGGGACGGGAGCCAAAGGTGGTTTTCTGAACGGAGACTCTGCATGAATCTCCCCAGACTGCCCAGCAGTCAAGGAGATTATATTCTCAACTGTTAAAGCTGTTTACACATACCAACCAGCACTGACTGCCTCTTTGTGGCAAGTTGTTTACATGAATTTATTTTGGGAAAATTCCATTAGACGGGACCAAGATTTCTTCATAAATCATTGAATCTAGCTTGTGTACTGATAAAATCTGGTTAGTCATTTATTCTTCGGAGCAGTGCTTCGTTATGTGTGTTCATTATTCGTAAGGAACGAGTTACACGGGTAGTACAAAAATACTAGTTCGCCTGTGGCTGTTTTCGGCTGTGAATGTTGGACTCTGCTGTAAAAAAACGGATTAGTAAATGACTCCCCTTACCTATTTGTATAATACAGCAAAGGACTCATTAACTGGCGTCCCAGACTGTGTATGCTCTGCGTCTTGCTAGTTTAGGCAGCAAAAATGTGCACTGAAACCGCTTTGAAAATGCTGCTGCAGAGCAGCTTGCTGCAGCGTGCCGGCCGCGTCCTGCAGCAGCGGCGTCCGGCCGGAGACGCTGCCGCGGCGCCCGGTGCTGCCGCGCGGAGCGGGATCCGCGCGGAGCCTCCCGCGCTGCCGACCCCGCGCGGTGACGGGGACCGGGCTGCCACAAAGTGCCGTTCACCAAACTGGGACAGGGATGGTCTTGGCTCCGGATTTGGAAAGAAGCAAAGGTCGTTCCCTCGTGTTGGGCAGAAAGTTACTCTCGCTTCGAACGTGTGCTTGCTGTGCAATTTCAGGTGATGTTCAAAATGCCTAAGAAAAAAAGGAATCTAATGTTAGATGTTTATATTATGAACTTATAAAGCAGCTTCTGATCTGTGACTTCTTTACTAACTTTTGTTGCAATATGTTTGTATAGAAATTTAGTATCACTATAAAAAATAAAACAAAAACAGGCTCAGAAGGCAAAACAAGCCCCTAGACATGAGGTTTAATATGAAGTTCTGGCACGCTCAGACCCAGGATTTTGCTTGCTCTGCTTCAGGCAAATGGACCCAGGTCAGATTTTTTGTTGGTATAACTGGAGTAATTTCATTGTAATTAACTGTCTGCATCAGTTTATACCAACAGGAGATTTGACACCTTTCCATCAAATGGAAGGTGTCTTTTTATCTTCCAAATTCACGGGGACATACAAATTCAGTGCTGAGCTTTGACATCATTTCTAATTGTATATAGCACATTTCTTCTCCCAGTGCCTTACAAGTATCACATAAATGCCATCGAGTCTGGTAGGGAAGTTAGAAGTATTCACCGGAGAAGGCGACTCGGGGCCTCCTTTTATGTAAAATAACATTAATTCGGAGAATGCAGCTTGGGCTGTGTTGGAAGCGCTCAGGCTGATGGGCAGGGAGCTCCGTTTAGTGGCTCCTTCCACAACCCAGGCCCTGCCTCAGGCAGTCTCTCTGCCTCTTCGATGGTTATAGATCTTTTACCTTGAATTAATAATTTGCATGTAAAAGGTCCTGTTCAAAAGATTGGAGGAATATCCACTTCCAATAAGGACATTTCCTGAAAGGAGGCAGTCCTGCTGAATTTCCATGATGGTAACCAGGCAGGAAGGCTCCAGGGCTAGGGGTGTTTCCTCACAGAACCTCTGCTTTGGGCATGTTTGGTGCCGCTGCGTTTCTGGGTCCACAAGGTGCTGCCTTCAGCAGGCAATCTAATGCAGGCGGTTGTGTGTAGTAGCGTTACTCTGTCCTAAACACACAAGTCCCCCCTTCTGGACAGCAGGACAATCCCGAGATGGATCCACCGGAGGCCGTGGCCACGCGGGACGCCCAGGAGCGGGCAGCACGTGCCGCACGTG
>JASSRY010000449.1:2518098-2537089 GCA_032466555.1 Tinamus major
CTGCGGCGCGCGGGAGCCTTCCCGGCGGGAGCCGCCGCTCTGCCTTGCGGCTGCAGCTTTGGAGAGCCCTCGGCTCCCCCTCGCTGCGGAATGCAGAGCATCGCCCTGCGTCCCGGCCAGCTTGGCCCTGACCTCTGCTCGGGTGCTCCCGCTAACTGCCCCAGCCACGTCTGAGCGCTGGGGCCTCCTTGGAGGAGCCAAGAGCCCCGTGTGAACTGGGCCCGGAGGAGGGCGCTTCCTCCTTCCCTTTCCTCCACACAATCCGGAGAAATTCTTGAGTAGCTACAAACTTCAGGCCAAGCAGCTCGTTAACTTTTTCTCTTCTCTCTATTGACTATTTGCTTTTAAGAAAGGTTGGCAAATGCAGTGATCGTGGAAGGCCTGGATGGACCCGGCGGTGGCGTGGACAGGTTCCGTGTGAGCGCTTCCCCAGGGCTCTGCCAATGCACTTTTGTCCTGGCCACTTGCTTCTTTTCCAACACCGGCCTCTCTGGCACAGGCGCTGCCCAGTCGGGAGGAGCCCAGACGTGTTATTAGGTGGTTTGAGTTGTGGATACCTGCCTGCAGAAAACGCTTTGCTTGCCTTCTCCCTCCACCAGACCCAGGGATTAGGCAAGGCTTCCAGAGACAGAAAGCGGACCAAGACTAAACGTGGCTAATTTGGAAAGGAAACAGTGCAGAAGGGCCATGTTCCCAACGCTCCCAGAGCGCGCGCCGCGGCCGCACTGGGACGCGCTGGGCGCTCTCGATCCTCACGCGACGCTGCGGCCCCGCGCCATGCCCGGAGGATCCCGCGGCTGCCCGCAGCGGAGACCTCTATTTAGGTCCTCGCGCTCGGCCTATCTCCTCCGCGTGCAAACGCTGCGTCGCTGCGCGCGGAGCCCTGCGGCTTCCTGGGAACCAGGGCAGCCCTTGGGGCTGGCGAGGCCGCGCGGGCACCTGTCCGGGAGCAGCCCGGCTCTCCGCGTGGCTTTGGGAAAAGCTCCTGGCGCTTTCACTCCACCTTCCCTCCCTGTTACGTGAGCCGTAGGGGAGGGAGCCGAGCATGCCGAGGGCGCTGCCGTGTTTGAGCGAGGAGCCGTTAACCACCGCGGGCTTCGTGCTGCTGAAGCTCCCTCGGACATGCAGGAACGGGGAGGGCTTGGGTGTTTCACCTGATAGATAGAGCCTTTTAGCTGATTCAAATTGCAAGATTAGGGAAAAACTTTAGCTTCCTAAGGAACAACCAGAGTAAAGCCAAGCAATTAGAGGAAAGCTATCTATCATGTGAAATACAGAACTCACAGGGAACAGTTTCCCCTATGGTGAAAAGGCATGGGCTATAAAATAGATTTTTCCCCCTTCACAAATCATTTAAACATAAGTAAGAAATCAGTAGCTCCCTCTTCAGAAGCCCCTCAAGGAGCAAAGATGCAGTGAATCACGGGTACTTTATTGCTGCTCTGTGTGTCTATCTGATGGCGAGTATCAATGGCTCCCTTACACGGGCTGCCCAGGGGGATAGAAGAATGCAGGGAATAGCTTACTAGTTTCTGTGTCTGTCTAATGGCAGAAATCCATGTTTTCTTATGGAAGACGCTGCAGTGGTGCACGGGCCGCGGTCCAGCGTGTGCTTCGCTTGCTGGTGGCAGGTCGTGAAGCGGAACCGAGAGCCTCCCGCTCACCAAGGGCTTTGTGGGCCGAGACCTCGTGCTGGAGGCAGAAACCCTGTCCTGCATCCAGAGGTAGGGGAGGAGGACCAGAAGTAAGCGCCAGGGAATATCCGCAGGGTTTAATAGAAACAAATGCTGAAAAAGGAGTTTATTCTGTCCTGTGGAGAAGGAGCCCAAGTGGGAACCACCTTCTGACCTGACCCGCTGCTGGGATGGGAGTGCTGTAGGGCATGAAGCTCCGTGTGTTTCAGGCATCCCGTGGTCTCCGCGACAGCCGTCCCCCGTGAACGACGGCAGCGCGGCGGAGGGCTGCGGAGCGGGGCTGCCCGCGAGCTCCGTTCCCGGTACAACGGTCTGCGGCATCCCGCGCTCATCCCCACCGAGCGCTCGGAGCTTGAACACGGCTCCTAGCAAGTCTGGGCTGCATCTACACTGCAGGCTAGTGGGGAGCCGCCTGGCCGGGCACACAACGCAGCGATTTCCCTGCCGAGCAGCAGGATTCATTGGCCCGATTGGTTTGCGCTGCCTTCCTCTGCCAGCCCCGAGCAGCCTGTGAGGAGGAGCCCTGAGGATGGTCCCCGTGTCTCTGCTTTGCATCGGGCCACGCGCAGGCGTGCGCCAAGGCTGGAGGAAAGACCGCGAGTAGCAGCAATCACGCTCGCCCCTAGATGAGACACCCCGGTGATTCCTCGGCCTCGTTGGTGACACTGGGGCCGTTACTAACGGAGCTGCAGCCTCTGCTGTTGGCGTTCAGACCCTGAGGGAAAGGGCTTCCCAAGCCAGCGGCCATTTACTCTTGAGCCTACTGACTCTTCCTGGGCATCACTCCTTTCTGGTGACGAGCCCAAACTGTTCCTCAGGACCTAGGAACAAAACAGCTGTTTGCTCCTTAGTTTGGTTCACGCCTCTTATTTCCTTATAGTAAAAAAAAGAATTTGAAGTCAAGCTGTATAAAATTTTGCTCCTCTAGTGATTTACTTTATTTTAGCTGGGCCTGGAGACACAACATGCTCCCTTACTTTCTGAGTGGTTATTAGCATTTTGTCTGGCTTTTTTTTTGTGGAAAATCATAAAAATATTTGGTGAGCAGAAGAGATGCTAAGTGCTTTGGTGGTCTGATCAAGGAGGAGATTCTGAAAGACTGCGTGTTTTGTTTTGGATTAAATAGCTAGCTGTATCCTTTATGGACGGCAGGGACACCCGGCATTGCAGGAGGGTTTTGTGTTTCTCTTCTAAATCATTCTTTTCATGTAGGGTGTTTGAACGTTTTGCGTGAAGCTTTTAACGGCTGTGTTTTCAGTTTCAACTACTTCTGGTGTTCTGGTGAGGGTAAATAAGCATCCCGACAAGGCAGCCCTTGGAGCAGGCCGGGAGCCAAGGCCAGCAGGGATTTAATAACAGATTTGGAGAAGGAATCCTTCCAATGTGGCAGAAAACAGGGAGTCGTGGAAAGGGGGGCTGAGTCAAAGGACGGGAAATGGATTCCACAGGCTTTGGACCAGGTGAGTAAGAGGAGGAGAGGAAGGCAGCAGAGAGAGGAAGGCTTCCTGGGAAACGTGCTGATGCTTCAGAAGCATTGCTTGGGGAAAAAATAGAAAAATAACTGTAGTCAAATGCTATTAGAGACAGAAATACCCTTTTCCCAATGTTATAGTAAGCATTCAGCTTTTAGGCAGGCCACTTCAGGGAAAACATGCTTCTTTCATTCAGTTTTAACAAACTTTGCTCTTAGCAAACCAAATTTTACTAAATTATCAGCACTTTGGAGCTGAGTAATTAAGGGGAAAAAAAGAAAACTGAAGCTTAAAATATTCAGTTGCTCAAAATCCAGTGAACGCACTGCAGGATTAAAAAAGGATTCAGAACAGATTATCAGAAGAGCTAAGTCAGTAGTGGTCCTGCCGTGAAACGGCTGTTACCAGCATCAGAGCTGATGTCATATTTGCAGTGACCTAAAATAACATTGCGCCTGTTCCTGGCCCCTGCAGCAGCTCTTGGATCTCAGCACAGCCTCCTTATCTGCTCCTCGGATTCCTGCGTAGATGTTGGCTAAATCCTGAGTGTCCGACAGGAGCTGGTGCGCGGCCGGCCCGGCCGAGGAGGGAGCCGCAGCGCTGGGGACGGCGCGAGGCCGGGACAGCCCCGCGCGGGGACGGTGTCCGGGAAGCGTCAGGCTCCTAATGGGCTGAAAAGCTTCATAAATGCCCCAGTGCCGGGTCGGGGGTCACGTTTCTGGTGGAAGAAGGCCTAGACATGAGCAGTGGGAGAGGGTCCGTGTGTGAAACGTCTGGGCTCCGTGGTTCATCCATCCTGTCTGAGAGATGCTCTGCCCAATGAGGTAAAATGAGCGGTTACCACGTAAGTGGCTGTCAGGGAAGCAGCCTTGGTGACTTCCTTTGGGAAAAGGGATATTTTAGAGCAGCTCACTGAATTTTCCCCCCTTTCCTGCTCCTCTTTCCTCCCCCATGTATATTGACAAGCATTGAGGTAATTTCTTACGCTAATTCCCTTGGCTGAATGGGCAAGTGCTTGGCAATAACTTCATGCTGTGCCTGGCATAGGAAGCATCAAACCCATCGCAGTAGCAGGAGTGCTGCGTTCTGAATGGATAGGGATGGTGCAAAAGGGGAGCACTGGCATGGATGAATATTCCACAAATGTCCCTCATAGGGATTTTTCCCCCCTTTCTAAAGGATCTAAGTGAGTGCAGATGTGAGTGTTTTTTTTCAGTAACTGATTTCACAATAGGTCATGGTATCACAAGCCAGAATTTCAACTGGAAAGAATGACTGGTGGCAGTTTGGATCGTATATTGGCCCCAAGTCTTTACGGCTGGCTCTGGAATTAACCCTTGCCTCGTTACGGGCCTGTTGTCAGCACAAACTCTGGGTGATGAGGTGCCCCTTAGCAGGTGCAGGTGTCCTGGGAGGCAGCGTTAACCCCTCGGCTCGTCCCTGCAGCCTTCGCGTCCCTTCAGCTTCGCACGGCGCCCAGGGGTGACTCCTGCGCCAACAGGCAGTGACACTTCTGCCAGCTCTGCCTCCAGAATAGGGGCCATTTTCACACATTGGAAGAAATCCCACTTTGAATCGGCCCCTCTTCATTCTCATGCGTTGGTCAGCGGGGATGTAGTTAACACCGTTGATATTTACCAGATATCTAGCCCCAAAAAACAGAGCTAACTTGCCATCAAAACGAATCAGGCAGTTCTTCCCTTAGACCTTTTGTTTCAGCTGTCAGCTGATTCACAGAAGCATTGATTCACAATTTCAAAAGTGTTTCCACGAAGTGATTTGCAGGGGGAGAGAGAATTGTGTTGGGAAACTGAAATTCCAGGTTGGAAGCTCAGCCCTTCCCGTATCTGCCAATTCTGGCCCAGAAGATACATGAGGGAAAGCAGAAAATATGCAAAATGTGGTGAATACTTTGTCGATATTCTGTATCAGGCAGTATTCTCTATCAGGCAGGGGTCTGAATCAACCCCTTTTCACTACAGTTCACACTTCCTGCCTCTGATATATTTGCACACACGTATGCACATGCACACTTTTTTATTTACCATTTTAACTCTTGCGTGCTAAGAAAAATACTAATATTTATTTCAGGACACTGTAAAGCTTTTTTTTTTTTTTTTGCTGCAGCGGCTGCCTCCCCGTTCTGGGAGAACCCTGTCATGTGAAAGACCCTATTCAAAATGCATTGCATTCCCGTCCCTTTAATTTATGCAGTCACATTTTTACTAAACTTCACATATCAGTTCTTGTCTGCGCCTGAATTCATTGGCTCTCCTGGCAGACAGAGCCGCTAAAGTGACCGCGTACCCGCGCGGTGCCCGCACTGCAATGACGTTGTCCCTTGGTGGCATGTCCCAGAGCGTGCAGCACATCGCAGGGATGGCGAATGCAGAATAGCAGGTGATGAAGGCCCGTCTGTGCGGCTCTTACTCGGCGTGGGGAAGAGCTGATTCTTCGCGTGCCCATGCTGAAATTGAGGGGCCACTCAAAGAGGCTGTGGTTACACGAGCACTTTAGCCTGGCGTAAATGGGCCGCCGCCGAAGGGCGGGTGCCTCCCTGCGCAGCCCGGCCCTGCCCGTTCCCGCTGCCGTCTGCGCGGCGAGCACGGCGCTGCTCCAGCTGGATGCACCCCGTGAGAAGGGCAACCCCGCCAGGAACGGGGTTCTGGTGGCACAGCCGCACGGAGGCTGGCGTGGGCCAAGGAGAGCAGAGCGAGTGCCTGGGGAGGAGGGCCCAGCCGCCCCGTTTCTGCGGCAGCAGCCGCGGCACGGCCTGGTTGAGCTGCAAGGAGCAGCACCCAGCTCCCGCGGGTGGAAGTGCCCGGGCTCGGCTGCGAGCGCGTCCCGCTGCCGGGCAGCCCCGGCTCCTCCTCACCAGCCCCCGGCCACCTTTCCCCGTCCCTGGCCGCAGCAGGTAGCCGTGCTCTGCCCTCCTCCTCAGCCTGCTCCCGCTTTCCTTCCTGCAGCTTCTGCAGCTCCCCAGCCATGGCGGGGACTCCTGTTCCCGCCATGGCAAATTCATTCAAACTGCTTGTTTATTCTCATTTTTCCCTCCTCACCACAATGGGCATGCCATCCTCGACTTACCAGAGACCAGGCAACCCAAGAAAAACAAGGTATTTTTCCAAATTATCTGCACAATGAGGATTTCAGTTCCATGACACAGCCCAAGTCTCCTTTCCGTGCTCGGTGAGATGTTGTCCTGGTTCTGTTGGGCTTCCTTTGGGTCAACATGCAGCACAGAGCAGAGCGATGGCACCGACCAGGCGGCGCCTCACTTGTGGCCCTGGGGTTTCCTCCTTTCCCAAAGCGGCAGCGCGTTAGCGCTGTGCTTGGCTCCGGCTGCTTCCCCCGCCTGGCCGCCTCCGTGTGCTGGGGTGCCAAACCAGAATTCCTGCCCTTCCCAGCCCACCCGTTCCCCACCCGTCTGCGTGGGGACAGGGAAGGCCACCACAGACCTGCCGCAGCAGCAGCCGGTGCAGGCGGAGAAGGGGAAAACTCCCTCTCGCGGCTCTGCTTCCAGGGGAAATTCCCATGCCCACTACTCAGACTGGGCAGGTCCAAGGTCTTGATGACTTTTTTTTGGTGTATTTTTGTTTAGCTTGACTAATATTACACAATAAGAAGAGCTCCCTGTGTGGGGCACATCTGCAAAGGCTTGAGGCTTTGCCCTGGCAAACCTGGAGCCTGTAACAGAACCAAAGCAGCCCAGCGGGAGACGCTCCGGGCCGCGCTCCGTTCAGTTCCGCAGAGCTCACGTGAGCTCCCTTAGCCAACACAGGGCTAGCCAGACCCCTCTCGGGTTTTATCAATCAGGTTTTATTTTCACATGGAACCTCTGAAATCTAGTTGTTTTGACCTGACATGGAGGGTAATGCCATTCTGCTAAAATGTGGTTGAATGTGGTCTGATGGGACTTTGTGCCATCAGGATAAGAGCGAAGGTGACAAGAAATGACAGACATGATAGACTTGCAGCTTTACTGTAACTATCCTCTAAGATAAATCACAGACATAATTTAACAAATGGTTTTTTATGAGAGAAATTCTAGGTTTCTGCAGCTGAGGAAAGACACTCCTTTTGCTCTGAAAAAAAATGTAAAAGAAAAACCCTTTCTTCTAAAAGAAAGCCTTTTCTTCTAAAAGAAAAGCCTTTTTACTCTGCTGGTAGCTCGAGTTGATTTCTTACCCTCTGAACAACTCTGGTCTGTTCCCTCCCTGCTCTTTGAGCTAATTTCCATTTCTTTGTCTCCAAAGATGATTATTTGTATCATCTCCAGACAGGTCATAGGAGGTGCACTGAGTACATGCTGGGTATGTCACGCATCTGTTTTATATCCTCCTCCAGCGAGCCACTTCACATGCCAGGATGCAGTATTCCTGTACTGCTGCCATGTAGCAGAACGCAGAGAAGGAAGCACAGACAGTGGAGCTAAGGGGACGCGGCTACAGATGACAGGATCAGAACTCTATCGAATCAAAATAGCCACGTCTCTCTCAAACACAGTTCCTGCTTGCTGAAATTCCTGCTTGTTGAGGCAACAAACTCCGTATCGAGGTTTTTTTTTTTTCCCTCCCCATCAACTTTTGTGCATTTGAATGTAATCCTGAGCAATCTCTAGCAGTAAATTCAAGACTTTCAGACCACGTAGTTCGTTATTCCACCCTAAAAAATTGAGGACAGTTTAGGTGATGTATTTATAGCTCCTGAGTGCTGCAGACTAATAACCCAATCAGGGCGAGCGCTGGCACGCATTGTTCGCGTGATAGCGAGGGAGGTCGGGACAGGAGGTTCGTGCACGAGCGAGGCCGTAAAACCCGGCCGTGGGGCGGGCGGCGTGAGCAGTGTCTGAGTGCTGATGCAATGGGAAGCGGTGATCGCCCCGGGTTTCAGGAGCCACCGCGATTCCTTGCGACATCTAATCAACCCCGTCACCGGGGGAGAGTGTAGCCACTGCAGGAGTGAGCGAGTTTGGACATACAACATCATACAGGGAGACATTTGTACACTACTTGCCGTAACAGGATTTGAGTTTTCCCTGGGAACAAACAGAAAATCCAAAAATAAATAATAACAAAAAAAGGTTAATAAAAGGTGCCTAAACCAATGCCCAGCGACTTTTCCAGTCCTTTTTGACCGATAATGCTCTGCAGACTTGTCCTACAGGATGGAGAGAGAAGAGCAAAGCTGGAAATGAATGGGAGATGTGTGGGCCTGAACGGGGTAACAGTTAAGGAAGAAGTGACCTCGCTGTCACTTCGTGTATTTCTTGTCGTGTTTAATTTAAGGAGTCACGCTGTAAAGAGCCCGTTCGGGTGATGCGTTGTCCCGTGCAGCGCTGGTGATTTACAGGCCCGCGTGCCCGCGCGGCGCGGGGCGGCCTCGAGGCCGGGGCTGCTCCTGCAGGAGCTGTTTGTGCAGGTGGAGCACAAGTCAAAGCCTGGGAGTAAATTAACCACGTGGGCTTGGACACTTGGCACGCTCGGGACACGGGAGAGAGAGGAGCATGAAATGATGGAATAGCCCCCTCTGAGCCCCTCGGCAGCCGTGAATTTCAGATGGTGCGAGAAGAGAAAACAGTTTGGAAGCAGGACTGAAGACGTGTCAGCATTCTGGGTGTGTAAATACCGCTGTAATCCCCGTCCCTGTAGCATCCCGCTCCCCAAGAGGCACCGCAGCCCAAGTGACAGCAGTGCCCCCTGCTCAGGTCACGCCGTGTGGGCTGAGGGAAGCAGCTGCTGCTTTCTTGGCTTGGCTGTGATGCTGTGGCTGAAACGCTTCGCACCAGACAGATTTAGGAGGGAGCATCTCCCCTTAGTGTCCATCGTAGAAGAGACTGGAAGGCACCTGCAAAGCATATTTATTTTTAAGCAATTTCTTCTGATCCAGCGTAATTTTTACAGTTTTATAGATTTATTGTGTAGTGAAATAGTATACATAAATATACAAAGATCTCTTAGCAAAGCATGAAAAAAACAGGTCTGTTGAAAAAGGAGAAAGCTCTTAATGTCTAAAACTGACATGAGGAGAAGGAGGGGGCGGCCGGTCGGGGCTCGCGGGCGTTTGCAGGTGGGAGTTTTCTCCGGGCAAGCACTGAAGGAGGAAGTCCCGGTGGCTCTGAGCTTTGTTTCTGCGGCTGCTTCAGCCTGTTTGTCTTGTTGCACTGAAGTCAGGCCCATGAAATATTGAACAGGTAAATGGCAATCTCAGCAGAAGGCTCTTTTGTAGCTTCTTTATATCTTTATAAATGTGCCAGTACTTGTGCAGTTTCCCCTGTTGCTCCCCCAGAAACAAGACTTGCCGTGACTTTACTGCGAGAACAGCCAGTGACAGGCGGTGCGGCTGTACCTGCCGCGTCGCCTGTCAGCCGCGGGGACGGGGCTGGCGCGGAGCGGGAGGCAGCAGCAGCTCCCAGCAGAGAGGGCACCAAAGGGCTCCCCGAGGGGAGAGAATCGAGGGAGCGGCGTTGTTCCTGATGTAGTCAATTGTCCTGCAGTGATAGCAAGTTAGTGCTTGGCCGTGTCTCGTCTCTGGGTTTTGAAGCCTCTGAAATGATGCGTTTCAACTATCAGCTGAAGGGATTTTGGTCTTCAACTCCGTTTTGGTGGCAGTTCACTTTGCTGAAACTCATTGCACTGAAATACCTCTTAAGAAATGCTTTTAGCCCCAAAGCCGTATTAATATTTAAAGTGTTTTTCTCCAGCAGTGCAACAGCTGTGCAGCGTGGAATAGAAAACATTTTTCTCTCTTTCCCTCGGCAGCTCTAAAGCATCCAATGATAAATAGGGAAGAAGGGAAATAAATAAATAAATAAAAAGTTTTGTGTCTGGTATGACACTTACCTAAAATACCAAATATTGATCCCAGCCCAAGTCTCCTTGGTTGTAGATTTGATATTAACAAAGCTTTGTTAATACCGTAGAGCTGTAGCTTAAATAGTAGCAGTAACTAATATAGAACAGCACCATGAGGACAGTATAGGATAACCTAGTATATACCCAATATAGAAACAAGCCTAGAGCTGCACAGTGCAGCTCTGAACAGATCTCTGAAAGCAGAGCCGCAGCTTCCAGCAGTTATGTGAACAAAAGAGCAGTCTCCTGATACTCCTGGATTGTTTTCCATGTAGACAACAGTCCTCATCTAACCCTAACTGCCTGTCACTTGCTTCTAGGAAGATTCTTCTTTGTGAGCAAAACTTTTCAGAAATGTTTGTTTGTAACTCATCTCTTTTTTGGGAAGGCGAGGCACCCAACACGTCCTGCTCTGAGGAGGGCTCTTTGATGGGTTGGGATGCTGCGTGAACGAGAAGTATATCCTCAGACTCAGTAAATATTCAAAGGCAGGTAGCTAAGGTACAAAGGAGTAAATTTTCTACAAGCTGGCCACAGACGCCTTGTCATTTCCCAGTAAATTAAAAGGTCTTCCATTGGACCTATAAATTTATCGTACTAGTATTCTTCCATGACTACGGAAACAGACTCACCCTGTTTTGTTGGCGTGTTTCATTCCCTGCAGATAACAGGAGTCCGGGGCTGCTCCTGTGTGTGCCGTGGCACCAATAAATTGAGCACAAACCCCTTTTTGCTGCTGTTCCCGTTGCTGCTGCTCAGTGTTAGTCTTTCTTTTTCACTGTTTTTATTTTCCAGCACCTTGGTCAGATTCTTTGCCATAAAAAAACAAGTGTTCTCATGTGCTCTGCTAATTACTTACAGACTTAGAAGCAATGTTTAATGTCAGAAGTGTTGCAGGAGGATGGGAATCTCTTTCCCATTCTGGATCACATGGTGGGTGATCCATGGAGGCTGGGACAACCATCTCGGCAATCATCAGGCTTTTCTTTCAGGACTGGTTTTGGCCAAAAGTAAAGCTGGCCGCCAAGATCTAGGCAATTTGCTGGCTGAACTGGGTAAATCCTATATACTAAGACTACAAATCTTGAATAACCAGGACAAGCTGCTTGAAGTTTCTCACTGACCTTGGGACTGTTCCCATAAAGTATATGGGAAGTACATCCCGATTGTGTTAGGTGAATTATTGGTCTTTATGGGTTTCTGGATAGCAGGAGTGCTATATATCTGATCATCAAGGGATGCTGCGGACTAGATGCTGGTCTCATTTTTATGGGTACATACTCAGAGTCACACCAAAAGAGTTCAGGATTTCAAATATACTCTGAATGTTTGGAACATTTTGCTGAATACATTTTTAATGGCAATTGCTCTTTAGTCTGAAAAAAAAATCACTCTGAAGCAGTGTTCTGCTCTGTAAAGTTCTGAAATGAGCCTGAAGTTTGGGGAAGCTCTAGTGCTTCAGACTCTTGGTTTCATGCTAAGCCTACACTGGGCTGGACATGCTTATTTGATAGAATAAGGACAGTTGTGTTAACTCCAAGTTCATTGAACCTGTTCTGCTTTTAACTGGTTTTCATTTTAATGTACATATGTACCTCAAGACCTGGAAGAGGATTAAAATGCCAGACAGGAGGCACTCAGTATTTCTAATCACATACCAGAAATCTCAAGGCACAGTTCTCACAAGTTTTTCTAGCCTTTGTAGACCATAAAAGGCTCAGAAGTCCACCCTGATCTCCTTAGTCATTAAAAAATAAGTTTGGGGGGTTTTTGTTTCTTTGTTTGTTTGTTTTTAGCTGAGAATCCGACTCTGATGATCACATTCGATCAATCCAGTTTTCCCCCACAGTTCAGATGATGTTAGTTTTGCATTTGTTCAGTAAGGCAGAGCAACAGAGGTCTTCATTCAAAACAAAATTCTAACAGGCTCTCTCTGTTGCCCCAAAAAAGCCTTAAAACTCCTGCAGGTAAATGTGTTTCCCTACACATTATTTAATTTCGGATTGTCTTAGGAATTTGCTTTGTTTTACTCCGTGTGTTCCCCTTTCAGCAGTGCTTTGAAGAAGCAGCACTGTCCTTGTGAACAGCAGGGTCTGCCCACGTGCTTGCGGTCCGTAAGCAGCAGGCAAAGCCCGGATCCTCTAAGCTACAGATGGGTACATTCCATTTCCTTGCATTTCCCATTAGCTTCACCCCTTGGAAAGTGCATTTCAAGTAAGGTAAGTCACCGAGCTGCTTTCAGTGGCATTGCTGGAAAGCCCAGTCTTAGCAAGCACCTAACAGCTTGGGGACACTGACGATCGCTCCAACGGGATCCCTTCCGAGAGGGAGGAATTTCCAAGAAAGCCTCTCTTAGGCTCTGTATTTGAATGATGGGCAGTGTAAAGCCACAGGCTGCTGCCTTTGGCTGTGTAGCAGCTTTCATGTCTCTCTGACATAATTGGGCACACACGTAGCCCGAACCTCACTAGCAGGAGCAGGAGGGATGTAGGGAGACACTTGGAGAGGTGAAAAATGCCATTTATGTGCAGAAACAGTGGCATCTAGTGGACAGGCCCCGCAGTTCCCCGAGCTGCAGCGTTCGCTGGTGCTGCAGCACCTTTGGAGGGTGCTGGGATGTGGCTGCCTTCATCTTCCTTGGCCACCTCTGCAGGTAGGGCCGAGTAAACAGCTCCTCTGTTTACCTGCAGGACCCAAATTCATTTACAGGAGTGGAGGACTTGGCTGCTTCAATGTGGTGGAGGAGCTGGATGTCTGGAAACATCATGACTGTGGTCTTTGTCCTCACAGGCCTTGTTTTCTCTTTCTCTATTTACCCTCATGATTTTCTGTCCTCTTTTTCTTTGTATCTGCTCCCCTCTTATTCTTTGTTTCAAACTTTCCTATATAGCATATGCTATTTTTTTTCATCTCAGTAGAGATGAAGATACTTGAATCATCAAAACCAAAAACAGAAGTCTTGTGAGAGAGTTTAATTTTATAAAGAAGCTTAAAGGTTGGAATTCTAAAAAGACTGGTGATTTTTTAATTGGAGTCTGAGTGCAAACATGGGTTGGCCTCAGCCTTTTGACTAGATGAATCAGCCTTAGACAAATGTGGGCTAAAGGATATTCACACAGTACTATTTTTCCCCTTAAAAAATCAGAGAGAGCATAAAACATGGACCTACAAGTACTTCAGCTTTCTATGTTCTTATTTTATTTCTTTCAAACTAGAGACAATAATTCTTAACCTTTCTTTTGAGGTACCTATGATACCTCCCTAATGCAAAAAAAGCAAACTTAAACAGAATGAACAGCCTCTGCTCTGTGTGCTGGCATCAGGACAGCTCAGTGCTGGTGTGGCAGACCTAAAGCCACTGCATGACCTGAGTTCTCCAGCTCATGGGCAAGTGTAGCTGCATGGGAGCTCAGGTATTTGAGGAAAGTACCTAAACCCACTTTCACTGGGTGCAACTGGGCATCATTGAGACTGGCATGATTTGGTTTTTGGCTGAGTAAGAGAGACCAGGGCCAGCATTTCCCTTAATGACTTTAACTTCAATGGAGATATGCAAATGGAGATCTATATGGTATAGAGTATTATGAATGAAGCACACAATAGCAGCCTGATTACGTTATTTTACACTCCCAGATTTAATCTGTGATTTCATCTTGAGAGCAGTGGAAGGAAACCTTTGATGCTTTGAGATTTAAATTATTTCCTTGGAGGCATCTAGGAAAGCTCTTACTGGAAAGAAAATATACTAGGAGTGTTGATCTATTTCAGCCTACAAAATGCTGTGTTACTGCAGTGACTACCTTGTGTATCTTCATAAAGTTGTTTTTTATTTGGCTATCTGTCACCAGGTTCTTAGAGTGACTGCAGTGGTAGACTCTGAGCGTTACTTTGGTCTGTCCATAACTAATTCTATTGCAATTACAAATCCTAACAGTGAAGCAAGACCCACCAAAACTTTGCTCATGTTGTTTTGCAGATATCATATATTTATCATTTGATTTTACAAGCAATTCTGTTCCAAGGCCTAAGTTATAAAGGTCCATTGGTGGATGCAGCTGAATTGTCAGAATTCTAAAGGAAAGGGAAAAGTTGTGCAAAAAAACTACAAAACAATTAGACTGCACCTTCTTCCTTCCCACATGCTGATTCTAGTAATTCCTCCAAAATTTCCTTAGGACTCTGTAATATTGAGTGATTTTTATCAGCACATAGTGAGGGAACCCAGCGTAACAAAATTAGCTGAAAACAGATCTGAGTCAAGCATTTATTATGAAGTAATACATGAAATACTCATCAGGCAATTAAGTATAGATTAGTGTTGCATAAATGTTATGTCTACTATTTAAAGTTTCCTCCAAAGTCCAGAATGGTGACATTTTCTTCATATTTATATTGCCCAACTTTGTACAGTCCTTCCCTTTATGTTCCTTTTATCTCAGATAGTCTAAAGCTTTACCCTTAAAAACATATTCTAATGCTTTTAGAATCACTACTCGATGATATATTCTTACTCATAGCTCAGATCTTGGGGGAAACCTGTGATTTTTATTTTTATTCATGCATGCAACCACTATTTTCTCTACAGGTAGAAAATATATGGTGGTATATAACATATCTAGCCATGTATGGTTGAAAGCTTTCCTAAATCACTAGGATTACACTGTATTCCAAAGAGATTCAATACGTAGCCGGTGCAGGCATAATCTTGTCCACCAAAACACGACGTATGTATCCTCTTAAATGCACATGAAGAGATCTGCAGGGGGCAAAAAAGGGAAAATACAGTTAAAACATGTAAATGCATTGACTATATTATTCATACACAAAGGGCTTCAAATAAATGTAAGAACTTCTGTAACATTAATTCTTCACAATAGCAGGACCCTGCCAGCCTTCCACTGTTTCTCAGCTGGAGGATTTTTTGAAAACTGCCAGCTTACTTTGTACAGCTGAGTTTAGGAATTTTATGCTTTTGTTTTTAATGAAATTGTGGCTCTAGCCTTTATTAGGAAGGAAGAAATGTATACTGTAAAAATATATATAAAAGATACCAATTATGGGGCAGGTAAATCCATTAGATCGGATGGACTAAATCCCTGTTGCAGTGTGGAAAGCAATGTGGATTTAACCAGTGTTCCAGGAATTGTTCTTCTGATCTCTGCTCCAGGCGCTGGAGGTAGAGCATATGCTCCTGTTTAAAGAAAAGAAAACGTAATTTAATTATGCAACTATTAGCGTCTGATGTCAGCCCAATGAACCAATAGAATGGTATAGTTCTATAGGTGGACTGAATTTATCCCTGAAAAATATTAAGTTGAATGAAATAGGGCTGACGATCAGTTTGCCCATGCAATATTTAAAGAACGACACCAACAACCAGGTTAGCCTCCATTTCTTTTCATCCCTGCAGGGCCTGAGAATCCCCAGGTACTCAAACAATCTCCTCACATGCTGTAGGGATGGATAAACGCTTAGTGTCCTGGTGTTCTCCTCCCCGGAATAGGGGTTAACCGTCCTGCCTGTAGAACTTGGTGTTGCTCTTTGAGTTGGGTGGACACTGGTGTCCTGCTCTCACTGCACTCCCTCCTCCTCACAGCCCCAGGGGACTTGGCCCAAATCCCTCATGGCAACTTCATTGTGAACCTGAAGAAAATAGGCCTGTGTGATGGAGATGGTGCCATGTGACAAAAAGCAGGGCCTTGGTCAAAATAACATGGAAATATATTGATAACATAAGGGCCATTTTTTAAATTATAAAAGATGCCTCATTTTGTTGTCTGTAGCTGAATAGGGTATTTTGATTTAAACTGCACTGTAGAAATCAAACAGTGTCGCATAGAATTACAAATTAAATTCTCCAGCTCAGCATGGTCTGGCCTAGTTCAAACAGCTTTTGCTTAAAATAGATGCATAGAGTTAGTTTCATCCCAGTATTTTTTCATCTTGCTACAAAGAATCCATACAAAATCAGCTTTTCCCCTTGTGCCTGGGGCAGGACAGAGCACAGGGATACAGCAGCCATGGCCCTTTCTTTGGAAGGGAAAATCTCCACGTTCTACGTAGGGAACAGGTTTTTATCAGAAGATGGTTCCTTCTCTACTGACGTTTAATGAAAAAAAACAAGAACAAGTTTGGGTTTTCCTACAGAAAGCCAGTTTTGTCCTATACATAAAAATATATGTAAAAAATAGATTGGAATTTATAATCTAAAATGAGTGACAGCAAAGTATTTGCTAATCACCCTAGTAGTATGGAAGGTGGCCAGGACAGAGCAGCGGAGATCAGGAATCAAATCACTCTATGGCCACAGTTCCTTTCACTCCCCTCCTGCACGCATGTAACTTCCCACAGTGCAGGATTTAACTCCATCCAGTTTCTCTACTGTTTTATTTATATATAAATTTATCCTATAATCACGGCGGTATATTCTTCGTGGTATATTGAGTATAACCACAGATAGGAACTGGCTTGCTAATTTGCAGACACTTTACAAGGCTCATTTAACAGCTTGGAAACCAACCTCGCCCTGAATGTTGTGGTTAGCAGTGAAGTTCGTGCCTGCTGGTTTTTGGCTCTGTTTTACAGCCTTAATTGTACCCGGTCGTGGATAAGCACAGTGTAATGTTCCTGTGCCAGCTTTGGTTTGTTGTGGCCACCCCAGCCGACAAAGGAGAAGTGCGTCCATCAGCCGTGGTGCACGGGCAGCCACCGCGGCTGCCAGGCGGATCCTTTTTGGCTGCTCCACAATAACCATTGGAAAGGGAAAACCAGGAGCTGCCTTCACAAGCCTGGCACACAGCGAGTCCAAGCCCGCGCGGTCCGGGGCGCCCTCACTGTCCTGGGCAGCTCCGAGGCGTTCAGCACCTTGCTACACTGACCCCTCACATCCACCACGCTTGCACCGGCTATTGTGTGCTTTCTGGCTTCTGTGGTTTTAGCCTCTTTGGAACCACGTAATTTTAGCACAGTTTATTTACTTTGGAAAGAAATACGCAGTAATTTTAAAATACCTTAAGTAGCTCTTGAGAAGTGCAGAATTATATGTTGCATCTTGTCAAAGCAAGGCAAAGAGAGGGCTCCTAACTTCATTTGCTTTTTCTTTTGTGGTAATGAGGTTTTAGAAATCGATAAATACAAATATTAAATGCAAAAACAATGTTGCTGCATTATGTCAGCAACTAACACCCTGTGCAACACCATAACAAACCACCCTGTCTCTAGCAGTCATAAAAGGTGAATGAAAGAAGTGATTTTAAAAGCTAGTTGAGAAGTACCTCGATCTCCACACTGACCACTGACACCTGCATCTCCTTTCCGCCTTGAGTGCAGAATGTACTGCAAGCAGAAGACTATTTCCTGTTATTTTAGTTTTTTCAGGAACAACCCGATGAACTCCACATTTCCACAAATGAAAAGGCACTTTCTTCTCAATAATTTAATATGCATTTTTGAGCTGTGATACCTCTAGATGATTAATAATTCCATATTCTGCAAGCGTACGTTTCCAGAGCAATATTCAACATTTACAGAATGCTACTTAACAGTAATTGAAAAATGAAAAGTTTAAAAATATTCCACAGAAAAACTTAACTGTTTAAAAGGGTGACATTTGTAACTAATTGCACTTACTGTTTGCAATTATATTTATAAAAATGTAATACTGAGCACAAATGAAACTTTTTAACTTAATTTACTCTCAAAATAAATATCATAAAATTACCCTCATTGGCTCATCAGGGAAACCAGCTTTTCTTTGTCTGTCTTCACGACGAGTTCTCAGAATCTGTTTGGCTTCCTTTTCATTCAAAATTGGTGAAGTGTCTATAGGTGGAAAAGCAGAGATTAAATATTACATTACCAAAAAGTTAATATTTTATCTTTCGGGTATCAAACAAAAGGTCTCCAAACCTGATTTCTGTCTCTAAACAAAGTGTTCCTTCATTACAGCCCTCCCCAAGGGATACTGCCTTCCAGGAGATATGAGCAGAATTTTAAACCATTTTAGACTTGCACTTTCTATAGTCTAGTTCTGTCAAGCAAACACATCATGTTAATGTTACTGTCTAAAACGAGAAAATATGACAGCACCATTTAACCACTGACATTATTAACTCTTTCCTTGTTCTTTTCTGTGTTGCTTTTCTTTTTAAGTTAGACTTTTCTTGCAATAGACAGATTGCATCACTATTTAGCTTGTGAGATCTTGTTAAAATAGTATTAGAATTGTACGCTCATAAAATAAGAGACACTTTTATTTGGCAATAACTGACTACAATGTGGTAATGTAGAGGGTATAGTGTCTAATGCAATAGCATGATTGTTAAAAATCAAATAATGGAAATCCTGCAATATAATCAGATTTAATTCTTCATAGGTGTTAAAAGTGAATTGCAAAGATATAAAGTACAAAAGACCCACATTATTTTAATATCTCCTGCAGCTCTACATGCACGAGCAGGTTTATTTTGTATAGGCTCCTACCTGCAAAAATGGTCAGGAGGACCAAACTGAAGCTGAGCACAAGGAACTTCTTCATTTTGGTTGTGCTTCGCCCCGGGCTCTTGCCGAGTGAGAGGCGCGGGGCGGCGGCAGCCCCGGGGGCGGTGTGAGGCGCGGGGCTTGTTTGTGTGCCGGGGCCGGGGCCGGGCCGCGCCGCGGGGACACCTGGCCGCGCTGTGGCCGCTCCGCGCTGCGGGGACACCTGGAGGCGCCGCGGGGACACCTGGCCGCGCCGCTCCGCGCACAGCCCCGCGCCCCCGCTTCCCCTCCGGGCCGCGCGCTACAGCGGTGTGGACATGAGCGCGTTACGCTGCGTGTAGCCGAGCAGGCGACGCTCGGGGTCGCCCAGGACAAATGACTCTCTTTATTTTGTGAAGACAGTTGCCCATTGCTGATCATGACCGCGGGCAGTGGGGGGGGGGGCCGGGACGTTCACCGGGGTGAACGGCAGCACGTGGAAGCCGCGGCCGCC
>JASSRY010000449.1:2585002-2613056 GCA_032466555.1 Tinamus major
AAATCAGCATCTTCCTCCTGTGCCACAGCTATTTAAGCTGAGAAAACATCATTAGCTTTAAGCAATGGTTTAAATTTCAGCCAGGACAGACGTAGTAATAAGTTCTTGTTGCCTGTTACTTGTTAATCATGACACTTAAAGAGAAGATTCAACTAATGAAAAGCTACAGTTGTTACATTTGTTTACTGGAAAAAAGACTTTATTAAAAATACATTAATAATTACTATTATATATAGTATATATATATTAAAAATAATTATTAGAAGACAAATATTCAGTGAGGGTGATACTATGTGTATTGGAAAGAGAATTTATGCTATGAATCTGTTCTGAGAGGCTGAGTCTCAAGATGCTGCTCGTGTGTGTTGGAAGGCAACCAGGATTGTAGATAAGGTCATGAGCCTTGGGGAATGCAGTCCTTATGTGCTGTTTCTGACACCAGATTACAATTTGCTAAATAAGTGGAAGTGACATTGATGGAAAAGGAGCTGATTGTAATGAAATCCTGCAAATGCCATCCTTGGCCTGTGGCTCGCTGCAGAATATTTCCTCTCAAACTACCCTGAACCGGCAAATATGGCAGCACCACCACAAATCCTATTTCAAGTTCAGAAATAGGATTTGCAGCACGTGAAATATTTTCTCCGCGTAGTGTACAATTGAAACGAGATTGTCGAACATCTCTGCTTCATTAAACAACAGTTTCAATACACCGGTAAACTAGCCCACGGGCACTAGTGCCAGCCCACAGCACCGGTGGGCACAGAGCGGCCGCCGGCGCTGCCCTTCCCGTGCTCGGCCTCGCGTGCTGCCGTCGCCAGCGCCGCTGCCCGGCGAGCGGGGCCCGCGGTCGCTCGGGGTCCCTGGCACGTTTCGGGCACGCTCGGCCTTCAGATCCTGGAGCTCTAGTGACAGCAGCTCGCGTTCCCCTCCTGCCATGCTCAGCACTGTCAAATCATCTCCCAGCTGTCAAATCTTTGCTCATAATACTCAGCTGTCTACGACGACAGCTTCTACAGCCTCT
This sequence comes from Tinamus major, assembly GCA_032466555.1. Taxonomy (NCBI): domain Eukaryota; kingdom Metazoa; phylum Chordata; class Aves; order Tinamiformes; family Tinamidae; genus Tinamus; species Tinamus major. Next base: position 2,586,027 of record JASSRY010000449.1, read on the forward strand.
CCAGCTCTCTTATCAGCTTTATTCCAGAGCCCTCTGGCACTCAAGCTGTGTGTGGCAGTTCTCACATTTCTTTACTAGCTCCCCAAACTGTTGTATTTGTTTCTGGAGCTCTTCCCCCCCCACCTCTTTTTCTTACAAATAATGCTGGGGACAGATTGTAATGCTGGTAGGTTTGGTCTAAACTTACATTGTCACTTACTTTTACTCCCAGTTCAGGTTCTTCCTCCAGCAAAGACAGGTGCATGCCTCAGATACAGGAATTTCTCCCCTGGTCATGACAAACAGAAAAAGTCTGTTCCTTTTTGTCCCCTTTTTCTTCAGAATATTAAATGTCTCCCCACCTGGGACTGTATGGCCACCTATCTGCATACAGAACGGTGAGTCAGTGCAATGGGACAATCTAAGACAATCTGAGTGAACAAGGACACATGCTCTGCAGCTTTGAAGAGTTTAAATTCCGCTTCAGAGGAGCAGACTAACAGTAGCTGGTTCCCTGTAGCGATGCTTTCACAGCTCTGAGTGCTACCACAATATAAATCTTTGAGTATTTTTAATGGGTGCCACTGAGGGGTCTCCGAAGCTCAATTCCCATATAACCTGAAGATACGTTCACCTGTCCTGAGATAAAAGCTGAATGTTCCCACATCTGGGAATCCTGCTCTCACTCAACAACTTCACAGAGGTTTGCTGATCAAATACTTCGCTTCCTTTTTCTCTTTCAGATATCCTTCATCTTCACAAATTCTTTGCTTCCCAAGGGTCTGATCTGATGTCTGCGCTTTCTGAGTTTCTTCCAGCCTGGAAAGACCCTCTTGTACATCCATAAGGGAACAGGAGAGCTCTTCTGTGTTGGTTATGAAATTAAAGGAAGGTCAGGGTGGCTGGGGCTCTGGAACTAACTCTGTATTTCTGTGTCCAAGGGCGGGAATGTGAGCGCGCGCTGTCACTGCGCTATGGATTGACAACCAGCGCGCAGCCCACCGGGCTCTTCCTGGACACTGGATTTGCACGTAAAAGGGATGAGAAATGTGTATCCAAAGAAACACAACTTCCTGAGGAAAACACTACTCCTGATTCCTAGAAAAGGGAAGGATTTGAGTGTCTGGCTTTAATTGGGGGAATTTAAGGGATGCTAAGGATCAAATGGACCTCTCATTAACAGAAGCAAACGGACGGGCCCAGTGTTAGTGCAAAACCTGCTCCCTGGAGCCTTTCGCTGCCATTTTAGGTGGACGCCTTCGCCGAGCAGCCACGCGACATCCCTCACGTGTGACATCGCAGCACTCACACGCGTGCCTGGAGCTTGTCCTGCTCCCCCGTCACCCTCGGCTCTGCCCTTCTCCCCTCAGCCCGTGCCTGGGGCTTCAGGAGGGATGTGGTGTCACCCGTGTTCTGTTCGCGGTGCTGGGGAGGAGGAGCCGCTCGCGCAGGATGGGGACCAGGCCCCGGTGTCCCCTCGCTGTCTGCTCCATCCCTGCCCCATTCCCTTCTCTGCCCCTCAGGAACTACCAACAGGCCCTCGGCGCCGCCCAGTGTACCCGTCCCCTGCGTCCGCCTCTGCTCTCGCATCTCCCGCTGGCCGCCATGTCCCCCTCGAGCACCGTCCTCGCCAGGGACCCTCCTTCCCGCTGCCCACGCGGGTCCGTCACCCCCCACCCGTATCTCCTCTCTCCCCCTCAAGTCCTCACCCCCCCCACCCGTGTCCATCCCCTCCCACCCGTGTCCGCCCCCCCGTGTCCGCCCCCCCGCGCCGTCTCTCCCCTGGCGGCGGCGCCCCCTGGCGGCCCCGCCCGCCGCTCTGCCCCATTGTTCTCCCCCCCCGCGCTGATGTCACGCACCCGCTGAGGCAGGCGCGGGCGATCATGGCCGCGGCCGCCGCCGCGCCGGCCCCGCGCTGACGCCGCCATGGAGCCGGGCAGCCTGCTGCGCTTCCTGCGGAGGCTCAAGGAGGTCTTCGACGTGTGCGACGAGGACGCGGACGGCTTCATCCGCGTGGAGCACTTCGTGGCGCTGGGGCTGCAGTTCGGCCAGGGCGAGGAGGTGAGCGGCGCCCCCCGGTCCTGGCGCCACCTGCCGCGGGGACGCGACGCGGACCCGCTTCCCCTGCACCCGCTTCCCCTTCCCCGATCGCTCCGGGGGCCCCGCAGGCTGCTCGGCCGCCCCCCAGGGCGGTCCCGACCCCCCCAAGGTGGCCTCGCTCCCCCCTTTCCCTCGCAATACCCCAGGTGCCCCGACCCTCCAGCGTCCCCCCAGGGCAGCTCTGATCCCCCGTCAGGGCATCCCGGAGCTCCCCAAGGGGGTCCTGGCCCCCATCTTTCATCCAGGGACCCCCTGGAGCTCCCTAAATTGACCTTGGCACCGTGTTTCCCTCAGAGCCCCCTGAATCGTCCTTTAGGGCTGCCCAGACACCCTTTCAATTAGGATCCCCCCAGGTGGCTCTGATTTCCCCCCCCCCAAGGCAGCTCGGACCCACAGAGGTGGCCCCGACACCCCCCTCTTTCCCTTGGGGCCCCCATGCTGCTCCAGCTCCCGGCGTTGCCCCCTCCAGCTCCCGTTCCCCCCAGCCCCTGAGGTTCCTTTTGGTGTTTCTTTGGGGTGTTTCCACCGTGGCCAAGGCCCGTTGTTTCCTGCATCGCCGAGAACCGCGTCCTTAGCGGGACGGCGGGATGCAGGGCGTCATCGGCAGCCGGGGGCCGCGTTTCCCCCCGGCACTGCTCCGGGCACGGAGCCGAATGTCCCAGGCGGTCGGTGGGGAGCGAGGAGCCCGTCCAGCCCGTCCGTGACACAGCGTAAATCCGCGCCGGAGCCGCCGCCGGTCCCCGGCATCAGGGTGAATGAGAGCGGAGCTCCGGCCGATGTCCATGGTGTGTTTGCTGTGAAGCAGTTCCCTTAAACGGTCCAAAAAGGGTTGTAGCTCCGACCGAGTGAAGCACTCGCTTTCCCGGGATATTGCACCTAACTGTTAGATGTGTCACAAAACGCCCCAGCAGTCGAGGGGTCTGGACAAGGGTGGGTGTTCTGAGGATTAAAAGTTCAGACTCCTTATGGTGCAATAAAACAAATTAACATGGGGGGCTTGTAAAGAGACGGTTCATGAAAGGGTGCCGGGCAGGCAGCAGCACCAGGCTGTATTCACAGTAATTGTCAGAGCAAATTACTCATTTTTGGCTTATCCCTGGTAATGAAACACAGCTTGTGAATGAAGTCAGAAAACCAGGAGGCAGAAGACTTATTGCTTGCAGATACTCACAGGTCTGTTAAGCATTTTCTTAATGAGAAGCTAGAGTTACTTCCTTCAACCAGCAAGGAGGAGAAATGAGTAATAGCAGAAAGCTTTACTGATTTCTGTTTTTATTTGTCTCTTGGTAAGTTGTATAATTTTTCCTAAGCTCGCAGAGGGTATTTGCATCAGGATCGCTTTGTGCTCCGGCGTTTTTTGGAGGCAGATCAGTGCGTTTCTCTCGCAGCCCTGGGGAGAGTTGGTGAAATTCCTTGGGCTGTTTTGCAGTAGGATGGCTTTGATGATCCTGGTAATGCTTTTTGGTCCTACAAGTCAGTACGGTTTTGAGAGAGGGGCAAGCTTTGGAAGATCTCTACAAGGGTTCAGGTGGTGCTCTCCTAAGCTGAGAGTGAATTGGAGTGTCCTGGAAATGGAATGGGGGAGAGGAGGCAACGCAGCCTCCGTAACGACGGCGCTAGAAGAGTTGGCTCTGTGATCCGGGTAGGTTTCCAGGTTTCAAGAGGGCCTTGGCTAGCGGGCAGGTACCAGGCAATGCCCAGTGACTAGAAATTCATCCTTTTGTGTTTTCTTCAGTTGTAACCGACAGTGTCGCAACAAGGTGTTTTCATATTAGAACATATTTTATTTCATTGAAAACCAACTGTATGTTAAAGCTTGCAATGCTTTCTGGTCCTGATCCAGCTCAACTCCCTTTACATTCAAGAGAAATCTTTTCTTTGGCATCAGTGCAAGATGATCGACCCTTATGTGCAGGTTTTTTGCCCCTTCTGTTTACATTGTTCACCTGGCTACAGGATAGATCTGTTTTGCAGCGTTGTGGCCTGAATAATTTTGATGCTCAATCGGAGTGGCCCCGGGTCACGTTAACGAAAGGAGAGGATATTTGTGAATGCACTCGTGCCTGCAATCTTTGACCTCTTGTCTATATTCCTGCAGCCAGAGCCATTCAGAGTTTAGTGTCCGCGAGTACCGACTTTGCTTGGGCTGTGTAGTGCATTTGTCCCCTTCTGGTTGTCTTTCCATTTCCTTTTTCCTTCCTTTTTTTTTTTTTTTTTTTTTCTTTTCTTTTGTTGTGTTTATGCACATATGTGGTCACTGTGATGAAATTTATCATTCCTGAAAGATTAGCAACTGTCTGAAAACCGCCCCAAGGCAAAATGTTGCAGCAGGGCAGCAGCTTTCTGTCTGAGCAAAACAACCCTCACCTGCAGATTCAAAAATAACAAAAATGAATATATCTGATTTTTTTTTTTTTCTTCCTGCGGCGGTAGTGGGCTTTGGTTTCTAGTGAGATGACTGCTTAGCACTTTTTAAGATCCATCATCACCGTTGTACCCTGTTGCTGTCTGCCTTTCTCCCGCACGCTGGAATCCTCTCACACAGGATAGCGGTTGTCTCGGAGCAGCTGTTCAGGTCTGTTGCTTTAGCTGTGGAAACACTCCTAGCGAGTTTGCTTTTATGCTGTAGAATTTTGTTGTGTTTTTTACATCAGACCAACTCTGCCTGCTGTCACTGAAGAGCTTGGGGTCATGATCTTCTTGTCTGTTTGGGACTCGCAGAATTGGCTCACGAGGTTCCTGCTTTGGTACCCAAAGCCACAGCGGAGCGGCAGCTGTGAGCCCTGCTGGTCTGTAAGGGGTGGTTGTGGAGCTTGTCCTCTTTGTAAACACCAGGGTGTTCCCAAAGTGGCGTGGGTGGCGATCCCGCTCACCTGCCTGGCTGCAGGTGCTTATCTGGCGTGCCAGAACCTTCCTATCTTGTCACTGACCAGCAGGCAAACACCTGGAGCCTGCAGCAGGTCTCCAGGATCAGCTTCAGCCTTCCAAGGTGCCTCTTCACCTCTGCTGACAACAGGAGCTGCCACTCAAGGCGTTTTCAGGCTGGCTCGGGCCCCTCTTTCCTCTTGCTGTCTGCTCTTTGTGGGGAAATGAGGAGGCCTGTTTCCTAAGGCCCCTTTCCTAAGTGACATGGCTGGGTGGCCTGTAGCTGAAGAAACGCTTCAGGTTGTGCTGGGAAATGCCTGGAGTCGCTCGCCATCTGGGAAGGTGGTTGCACTTGCAGCCCACGAGTCTCGGAGCGTTGTGAGCGACGTGCCCCGTGCCGGCAGCGACTGTGTGAGCGTGTGTTTGTGGTGCGAGTTCATGTCTCGTTATACCGGAGTCTGCTTAAATGATACGTTTCATTTTCAGCAACGTGTAAAATACACTAAACAGATGGAGTGCTGCTTTTTGAGAGCTGTAATCACCTTTTGGATGGCTACAGATCATACAGGAGCTTAGTCAGAGCTCTCTGTCATGGGAAGATCAACAAATACTCATCAGCTTGAGGCGGTTTCCCTCTCCCTATACCCATTGCTAATTATTCTTATGAGTGAAGACTCAAAGTCAACTTTGCTAATTTTGTAGAACAGAAGTTGCTGAAAATTAGTGCACACATTTTGTGTGAACAATCAAAGCTTTCTGGCTAAAGGAAACTTTGGTTTTTAGTTGCTTCCGTTTGATGATTATCCACATCCTGGGCTGTAATGAAGGCACCATCCTTGGGCACTTTGAGTAGTACATGGGGGCTGCTGTGTTTAAAGACAGTCCTGCCGACCGGGCTCCCTGAGACCTGCTCTCAGCTGCTGCCCAGGGACCGGTGGTGGAGCTGGGCTCTGAGCACAGCCCTGCGAGGAGCAGAACAGTGTGAATTCACTGAGCAGCAGCCTGGAGGCTCTCAAGGTCTGGGTGAACGTCACCTTCTCCCAGCTGCGGCGCCTGGTTCAGAGGGGCTCCCAGAGCTGAAGGGTGCAGGTTGGCAGAGTTCACTGCCTCTTGCTGATGTGCGATACACCCTGGCCTTACGAAACAGGCTGTGGCACTGCGATGTTAGAGGAGCAGTATTTGGCCATATCGAATGATATCCCATCCTCGGGATGGAGGCAGGAAAGAGTTATGGCTTCTCTTTTCTCTCTCCTTTTCCTGGAAATAATTGGTGTAGGAACAAATAAAATACTTGCCTAGATGTAATGAGGCTACAAAGAGCATTGCTATATGACAGCGTGCTCTGGGAAACAGCAAGGCTGCTGCACGTTTATACTCTTTAAAACCAATTTGCTAATGACCCACTTATTTCATATCACTTAGAATGATTTGGGAAATGCAGTTCTGAAATGGTACAGTGGGGTGCTTAGGAGATTGTGGATTAGTCAAGGTACGGTTGCTGTAGCCATCCTGATTCAGTGCAAACTAGCAGTGCAGTATGTTTAAAATAGCCTCTTGGTATATCCTGAAATGAAGCAGGTATTTCCAAACACCTGACATAAAGCAAGCTCATTACTGTTAATCAAACATTTGCTGTGGCTGTGAAATGAAGAGCAAAGCTGCAGGTTTGTTATGCAAGAGGCTTGCATCTCCATGGTAAGAGCTCTGGAAGGGGTTAGGAGTTGAGTTTGGGATACAAGCTAGTGATCCGTAGGGAGCTCTTCTTAAGGGCTAAAGGAAAGACAAAGCAATTTTAATATCAATTCTTGGTGTTTGTATTTAAATGACCTGTGTTTTTTTGAACTGCTTCAGAGTTTGCTTTTAGTATGGTCTTGTGTTGTCTTACAATTAAATGCAAAAGTAAAGGAAAAAAGTTAGTACATGGATCGGGCATAGAAGACAGTACTGCATCTGTTCTGTGCAGCGTTGAAGGTGATTAGTGAAGTTAAAGCGTTTGGCCCCCCTGCGGGATTGGTTATCTTCTATGTAAATTTTTCTCCCTTTTTTTTTTTTTTTTTTTATCCCCCATGCCTGATTCTCCATGCTGTTAAGTTGTAAAATCGCTATTATTTGGCTTTGACATGCCTGCATGTTCTCCATAAATTTGCTCTTGCAAATCCTGGGGAGGATTTCAGATTTCTAGCACATACTGATTTTCCTCCTTTAATATGATTAAGCTCAGAAGTGAGTTGTGCAAAACTGCTGCAAGGAAGGGTAAATCTTGGAAGCAGGAGACAAGCCAGAGTATTTTTGGAGGTGGCCCCTGATATAATTACACCTGGTTTCTAAATTGCATTGCTACCATGAGTTTAGCAAAATACACTGCTATTATGCAATAGCACTTTTATAGCAACAAATTGGATACAAAATCAATTGCCTTATAATGTTTAGATAAATAAACAGGATTTTGTTATTCTCTGTGCAATTGGCAAAATTGTTTCCTGTTAATTTTATCTCCTCCTAATGCTAAGCATTCAGAAGCATTTCATAATCCTGGGTTTTTACTTTAAGTCAACCAAACTAAATCAGACTGTCTGCTTGAGAGCTAGGAAGGAATTTTAACCATTCTTAAAATGCACGGTGCTTTGGGAGGCATGTGTGATCTCGGACCTAGATGCCTGGATGTGCTGTTGAATAAATACCCCTCGGTGCACTGAAAACAGTTAACTCGGAGCAGGGTGGGATTAAGAAGATGAAAGATAACGGGAAGCGTCAGGCACAGTCACTAGCACAGTGACATATGGTTTTACGCAGCAATGTGAGTGTAAACAAAGCACCATGTAATTCATCTTAGTTCCTCTCTATTTAAGATATAATTAAAGGGCCTTACTTGGAGAGAATGCAGGTACTTCCATGCAACTATAAATGTTATTCTCGTGTTTTGAGTGCAGTTAAAGCCAAAAATACAAGGGCTTATCTCTAAGTCTTGAGACCTGTTTGGTTCTGCAGCATGTTCTGCCTTAAACTGAATGGGAGTTGTGAGCTGTGAGGTCAAAATATTGTGAGGAGATGGGATCAATGAATGGGACAAACGCCTGGAAAAATCATATTCTTTTTATTTTAAAACTGCTTTGATTTACTTTCAGTATAGTGCTGATGGTGTTATGGTGATATGGGATGAAGCCTGGGGATGCTAGAGACTGTTGCTTTTAGATTTCCTGAAATGTGAAGAAAAGGTGCCCAAATTGTCTGTTCTGGAGGAGACAGACTGGCAGCCTGGTGGGATAAGGGGTTTCGACCGATATATTCTGGTGTTATTCCCCCTGCTTCCTAATGAACTGACCCCCTGGTGGGATCCAGATGGCTTTGGGCGCATGGGATATTCTTTCTCTACAGCGCTTCTGTTGTTATGATAAAAAACCTGAACAAATGTGCAGATACAAACAGCTTTGTCCATACGTTTCTGGGGTATTAATCTATTTGAGAAACTACCTGAAATATTGTTGATTTCACTGTATGTGTAGCACGTGACTACCCAACTAGTTGAACATATTTTATCCCAGGAAACCATATGATGTTAGAACACAGTAGCAAATATCAAGTCAGAAGGTGAAGTGGCACAAAGATGTCAACACTGAGGCAATTTGCAATTGTTGGTACTTGCCTTTTCTGCCTGTGCAATGGTGTATTCTGTCACCATAAAGCAATGTAGACACTTCCCATAATGGCACTAGGGCCACATTTTTCAGTGTTATCAACTGCGGGAAGCAGCAGGCAGCTGCAGGACTCGCATTGTAAGGATTTCAGTGCTCCTGTGTGCTGGATTTGTGTGGTTTTGTGTCCAAGTACAATAGTGTCTGCTCGGGAGCTGTGTGCAGGCAGCTGAGCAATGCAGGAGGAGGGCGCCTGAGGAGGGCACTGCTAAGGGAAGGAAAAGGGGTGTTTGGGCAGAGAAATTTTGCTGTCACCTCTCCCTGGGGCTTCTAGCTGCATCAGCGAGAGTCAGTTTGGGGGCATTTGGTCCAGGCAGTCCCAATGCCATTGAAATCTGGGATGCGGCCATTGCAGGGGATTGGATGTGGGATTTGCTCCTTGCCAATTGCCAAGTGCTGCCTGGTGGTCAGTAGTGTGGAACAGACCTTCCCTGCATCCAGCCTGGAAAAGACAGGACGTCCAACAGCTCCGTTCAGGCATTTTGCTGTGGGAGTCCCTGGCCTGGTGGCAGGGCAGGCTGGCCAGGCTGGCAGCTGTGCTCAGTGCGACATCAGGGCACATGATGCAGCCTCGTCCGTGTGTCCCCTTGGCCTCCTGGGCCAGCTCGTTCAGCCCTTCAGGGTCGTGAGGCTGATGTGCAGGAGCAGGAGCCAAGCAGCCCTGTCTCGCATAAAAGCATATTTTACATGATTTTTATTCGGAGCTATTTCAGGCTTCTGCAGCCGCCATCACAGTCGACGTACAACCCTGCGCTTTCTTCCAGATCCACGCACCGCCGGCTCCGGTTGTGCCTGGGCACAGACTGCGAATCTGATAGACCCGCTGTGTCCAAAGCAGGGATGTTCTCGGGGAACTGAGAGGCCGTCCTGGGCAGTGGCTGCCACAGGGGTCCCTGGATTTCAGAGGTGGATGGAGGGGACGCGCTGAGCCCGGGCGCTGGGCTGAGTGTTCAGTCTGAAGCATGTGTGTGATAACAACTGCATCCCGGACTTGCGTTGTGCTTCAGATGTGTACACAACAACTTTAACTGAATAAACATGCTCCCGTGGTGCAGTAAATTAATGTTTGTCAGCAGCTTGGATAGCTTTGTGGAACAGAAAGAGGAGTTTTGCATTTGTTATTAGAGGGGTTCTGGGGGAATTCCAGTGACGAAGACTGTTACTCTGGCCTACTGGTTTTGTTGAGGTACTTAAATTGGGGGAACCCAGTGCTGCTGGGAGAGCTACAGATAACGTGATGGTGAAAGTGCTCTTGGGCGCTGTGCTTACCTGATCTGGAAAAGAACTGCAAAGTAATTGTGTTTCTTCTTGTTTTGAATGCCTGACAGCAGGAGCTTTGCCACTACTTCCATTATAAAAACCCACTGTAGACCGAGCCGGTCCAAATCAGCGTATCCTGGCCCTGCCACAGACAAGCTCTGTAAACTTTTGCAACTCATTTCACAACCCCAAACATCTGTGTCCACTCCTGTTGTTAAAAAATACAATCTTTATGGTAGAAAGTGTGTGATTTTGTTGTTGTTTTTTTGTGTTTTGAATCTGTGCAGAAAGCTGGAAGAGCTTTCAAGAGTAGCATAAGAAAGAACACAGGAACTGTAGAACTTTCTCATGAGTGTTTGTTTCTTTGACTATTGCTTCCACAGCAGAGAGTTGCCTGGTCATTCCCTTAGTACCTGGTCTTGAGCAAATGAAGTTACAGACCGCGGTTGGGCACTAGAATAACTTGGGAATTTTAGCCTCTAGTGTGAGGAGTGAATTGGGTGTTCCATCCTTTATTTCTCTGCAGAATTATTTGCAAACAGAAAATTGAGGAGTGATTTGGGACACCTTGAAAGGCGCTTTGAAAGTGGCAGTTTTGCCCCTCTTACTGAGCAATCAGAAGGCCTGGAAGGTTCCACTGCGGAAAGCTGCATCCTGCCTTCTCACCTGGGCCATGCGTGTCCTCGCCAAGCGCAGGCTCTCTGCTTGGTTGGCCGCGTGTCCTGGGAAGTGCTGTGACGTTTGCTCTCGGTCAGGCAGTCCAGTGTGTCTTGTTTAGAGAATGAGATTGGTTTGAACAGGCTGTTGTTGAAAACCATCATTTGTGAAAGTCTAGATTTATTTTTTGCCTCTTGTTGGCAGTGGTGTGTGAAGCAGGTAAGTGGCATGTGTCATAAATTATGTATGTCAGGCACTAGAATGCAAAATCCAGCTCTTGCAGCGAAGGCGATGGACAGATGTAACCAGAAAAGTGATTAGCAAATGACAAACATGTTATTTGCGAAGGACAAATTCAGGGAGGATTGAAAAAATGAGTAAAAAAAAGGGAGAGAGAAAGCGCAATGATCCACTATTTTTAATTAGCTGGAAAAAACTTAGGCCGTGATGTTGCTGTTGGCGTTTGTGGGAATCCTGCCACCTTAAGCGATGTGTTTTTATTCTCCTTCTCAACGCCATTCCTACCCACCCCGATACTGTCCTGGACTACAGCAAGTCAGTGTGGCACGTGCTGGAAGTGAGTTCAGGTGAACGTCCCCGCCTGACAGCCCCGCTGTTGGGGTGACGGATCACCACCGTTATCAGCAATCTGCGGCGCGCGTCTGTTCTGCTAGTCAGCTTGACAGCTGACCTGTTGAACTAGAGGATTTCTGAATATGTGTCAGCCAGATTGGAAGAGTGGCAAAAGGTAAAATATTTGATTTACTTATCTGTGCCCTGTACTTGTGGCTTGTTTTTCCTTTGTAAGTAGGCCCACGTAGTATTGCTTACCCTCTTTTTCTTGTGATACTGTAAAAGAAAATTCTCAATAATAGGCTGCTCTTCTGCATGATACCTCAATACATTTCCAGAAACTCAGCAAATGTGGTGTGCAGGGACAACACTTTGGCACTTCTGGCTAGTGCTCCTCTCCAAGCAGGTGGAGCGGCCGGTAGAGCTTCTGGACCCTCCATAGGAGCCATTCCTTTGGGAATGGGGGTGAGAGTCTCACTTGAGAGACTCTCTGCTTTGGCACGTGCTGAGCGGAATTGCTGCTGTCCGTCTCCTGTCCCGGGACAGTGGTGCTCGGGAGGAGGAGGAGCTGCAGGGCACGGGCAGCGGGGAGCTTTGACACATCCAAGTCAGTGTTGCCTCAGAGGACCGTAAGCACCGCTTTCATTCTACATCTCTGCTCTCCAGCCCTGTCTGGACTGCCTGTTACTGCTGAAGACTATTTCAAATAGTGCACTGTGTTCTAGCTATCCTATTCTCCCGGTTTATTCCTTCCTTCTTCAGGGACAGCTTTAGTTTGGGACTCATGCTTGCATGTGTTTTGTGATGGGTGGCTCCGGGTAATGTAAGTGAGCATGGTCATTTAGTGCTAGTTGTGGTATAGCAAATTATTGCCCTTTTTTGGAAGAGAATGGTACTTCAGAGGAGTTGGTCTAAGTGGTTATAAACATGAATGATTTATGCAACATTTCAGGTGGAAGGCCTGCTTGACTGAGCTCAGTTGGTGGAATAATGTGGCTGTAAATTACCCCCGGGCTTACTGCAACTGCCTGTTGACTTTTTCCTCTCTCTATTAACGCCACTAGCTCTTTAGCAATATATTCTGTTCGGCAGCACTTCTCCTAATTCAGAGCTTGTCGCTGATTGCACTTTTTAGAAGATGTTGCACTATTTTGTGGCAGTGTTTCTCTAGATTTACAGCATAGGGTGAAAAGAGTAGGAGTGTAGACTCTCCTTGCATAGGAGATTGCTGTAGTGTCCGTATTTAGAGAAAGGAGTGAAGAGACAAATCTCACATGCTTCTGTGTACGGAAGGATGGGCTGGCATGAGTAGTAGCTGTGATGCATTGGGTCTGTTTTTTTTTTTTTTCTCCCTTCTGTCTTTACATCGCTGTGTGATGAGATATGAAAACCTGGTTCATCTTGTAGAGTTCTGTATGGTGCAGGATACCCGCAGGGAGACCCACGTTCCCTTCCTCTGGCGTCCCTGCGGCTGAGACCCGCTGAGGACACCACACTGGGCGTCCTCTGGAGCGCTTCCTGCACATGCACAGATACAGAACCGGCCGGAGATCTTACGTGAAGAAGTGAGTCCGTGAAGGTGTCTCTGGGATCTGACCTCATAGAGCTGGCACCTTTCCCTTTTCTCCCTGTGTAACTACTTCAAAGCTTGCGCTGTTAGAAGAGCATGTGTCACATGAATACGCCCTGTCTTGGACAGTCAGTGTGGCAGTCATGGGATGTATTTCTCTAGCTAACAAAACCCTATTTCAACTTTAATTTCTTTAATTTCTCTTCTTGTTGTCGTCGTTTTTCTCTCCTGCTCTTGCTACCAGTTGAAACCCCTCCCTTCGCAAGCAGTTAGTCATTGCACCTGCTTAGCTCGGAGGGGCTGTCCTCAGTACTGCTGTGTGCCATCAGCATCATCATCTCCAGCTGTGGTTTCTCCGACAAAGAGAGCAGCAGGAGGAGGCGGCTCTTTGGAAACCTCCCTGTGAAATGGGCTGCTGGTGTTTGCACTGCATGAATATGTGTGTGTGTGTGTGTGTGTGTGCACCTTATTGCTCGCATGCAGTAAGTGATTTCTAAGAGTAAACTGTCAGCCTGGAATGCAAATCGATTTTAAGACCAGAAGTGTGTGCTCAGTGCCCAGGGTAATTAGACTGTGATGGCGATCCAGCACAGGAACAGATTTTAACTAACCTTTCAAAAAGTCATTCCTCTTTCAGGAGCTCGTGGGGCCGTTTGTGACATCGGCTGCGAACACAGGGGATGTCACAGGACATCAGGTGGGAGGATGGCAGAAGCTACCAGAAGATTAAATTTTGATTGATTGTAATTTAAATTCCCATGCTGATTGCTGTAGTAGGTGCTTATCTAACTCCACTGAAAATCGGTGTCTCCAAAAAGCCCTGGTCATTCTTAAAAGTGGGTTTTTATTTTCCAAGTACAGGAGAGAGTCATGAAAAATTTGCTTTGGCCCTAGGAGGAAGCTGAGGAGATCTCAGACCCAATAACACATTGTTCTCACTACAGCAATTTTCCCCACTGCCAGAACTGGCTGTTGTGATTTCTCTTATTAATGAGGGAGCTGTTGTTCCCTTTAGGTGCCATTTCCATGATATTTCCTGCTTGGCACTTCAGAGGCAGTTATTAAAGAGCTGATTTGATTCCTGTGAAGATTTTTGAGAAATCTCTGTTAAATGGGTCACAACGTACCAAATACTCTCAGCATCTCTTCTTGGGAGGAGCAAGGAAGTCAGGATTACGTGGTGCCGAGCTGTGTATCAGCTCCTGCTTTAAGGAAATGCCACGCACAGTTCTTAAATATCCATCTCTGTTCAATCAGTATTATCAAAATAAAACCCACCAGGTTTTTAGAGCTGGATTAGTAGATTTAGGTCAGAGGCTGTAAATGAGTGTGACTCAACTGTGTGAATAAATCAGTTCCCTTGATTGTGGGATGAATTTACACTTCCAAAGCTTTTAATAGGTAATGAATATGCAAGGTCTGCCACATGCTAAGAGATCTGAAATGGAGGCTTGGATTCGTGCAGCCTTGGCTCTCACTCAGCAAATGTTTGTTACAAAAGCAGCATCTTGGAGGTGTAGACGGCGGTGCTGCTGTGATCCTTCATTTTTCTGTCTTTCTTGTTGCTAGTAGGAATGCAGGGGTGTGTGAGGATGCACTAACTGCTGCTCCTGGGAGACACGCTTCGTCTTGCCGTGCTAATGCAGCGCGTTGTCCTCTGGCTGCGTTTGCAGGGACTGAACAGTCACCCAGGTGTCCGCGGAGGGGATCCGGCCTGTCCGTGTGGCCCTCCCAGGGGTGTGGGAGCTCTATTCCACCCGGGTCCTATTCCCTCTCCGTGCAGATGCTCATTGTGCGCTGGTCTTCACGATGAGGGCAGCTTTGCTCCGTGGCTGTGCAGCCTGGCTGGGTGGCACAGCTCTAGGCCCTTCAGGCACCAAGATGCCAGGATTTTAGCAAACCTTCCTGAGACTCAGGAGGCTGCATTGTTCTCTGGTTTGTTGCCCGTTTTTACAGTACTGTTCACAGCAGTGGCAGGGAGGAGGGAGAAGATGCTGGTGCAAGGATACCTGAGGTAAGAATAGCCCACAGTTTGGCTGAGATGATTTTTCAAGTGTGTTGGTTTATTTTTGCTTGCAGTAGAGATTTCTTGCCAACATCAGCTGTGAAATTAATTTGAAAGTCTGAGTTCAAGGTAGCTGGATAAGAGAAAAGGATTTGGCAGCACTGTGGAAATCTCTAATCAAAAAGGGCCTTTAGAGCCCCTGGCAGTTCTTCCCAGCACAGCCGTGCGTGTGCCAGGACTGAGCTGTAGCTGATGAAGGCAGAGACGACGGGGCTATGCCCACTTAGCTGCAAAGGGCATCAGCTTGCTGCTGCACCTCAGTACACAGCTCCAGGAATGCTGATAATGGTCAACGCTTTCTAAAGTGGGGGAAAAATGAGGCACACGTTATTAGTTATCAAAGTGGAGCTGGTGATACCTGCACAGCCAGGAATTTCAGATGTTTTGCCAGCAAATCCAGAGTGCCTGATGCTGGTAAGTACAGTAAGAAGCTAGATTACTAGTGCTGAAAATCATCCAGTCTGAGGTAAAACTACAAAGATATTAGCGTCCTCATAGGAGGGCACAAATCTCCTCTATAACAGCACTGAAAATCAGGTGCAACAGCTCCAGCTGTGCCCAGATAAAGACAGGCACTGATGCCCATGGCCTGGCTTGGGGCAGAATTTACACCAGTGATAAAGGCAAAGGAGAAGGGGTGAAAAACACTGGGCTTCAGCTGCACCAGCCACGTGAGCAGTGCTTGGATCCCAGTGAAGTTTGTTTGATCCGTGGGTATGAAGATAAAAGCACTGATCTGTCCTGCTGAACAGGAGCGGAGTTGAGTGGAAGGTTCAAGCTGAGTGCATATGGCAGTGATTTGTTGAATTTAAGCATTAATATATATATATTTTTTCAAGAAGTCCCACATGATCTGGCGGCGTCCGATATCCATTTTAACAGGATTCTCTAAAAGCTATTCTGCAAGCACAAGGGATGTACAAATGACAGATGCCAAATGTTTTAACCACACTGGAATTCCGCAGCTGAAATGCAATTCATTACTAAATTCTACAAGCAGACTAAAAATTTATCATTTCTCTTCTGTGCCATAGGGCTTTTCCAGAAAGGAGCTTAATTTATTGTTGGATTCTGTTTTACTGTCTGTAAGAAGACCTAAGGAGTAGAGGAAGCTGCTGAGGGTAGTTGTGAGGATGGTAACGCATTTAGGGCTCTGCTAGACGGTTTCCTGCAGGAGCTGGGAATAGGCGAAGCCCCGCGCGCGTGCTCGTCCTCCGCGCTGCATCAGGGGGAAATCACCCCGCACATCAAGATGTTCCACAGTTTTATTGTCAAGGCAGCTCTGAGTCACCACTTTGAGGTAAGACAGACTAAATGATGAGACAAAATATTCTGACAACCTACTTGGTCTAGAAGCAAACACTGCCTGTTCCTTGGCAGAGATTTCTGATAGACTGGGAGTATTTATTGCCAGCTGCCCGGTGCTGGCCACCGACTCGAGCCATAGATGCCTTTGTTTGGCTTAAAACATTCAAATATGTAAATAAAATAAACACAAATGTAAAGATAGGGGTCATATCTTTTTGGAAAAAAAGTTTAAATTGCTGTTTTACTTTACCAGTAAAAATCCACCTAAATCGCTGCTAGAAATGAGAATGCTGATATGCCACAGAATAAAATATGTAAAAGAAGCCTTGTGATACAGGTACCCTCCATCTACAGTTTGCAATTAAATCTGATCTTTTAAAATAACCCAGGTGCAGAAAAGATGCTTGAGTACAAGGAGCTTCGTAAACCCTTCCTGGATCCCTGAGAACTCTACAGCAAAGAGTAATCAGGGTAATGCAAATAACTGAGGGAAAAGAAAACGTAGAGTGAATTTTCTCAAGTGAACAGGTGGCCCTTAAACTCCACAGGACTCGACTTGGAAAGTAATGTGGGCAGCCTAGGATCTAAGACCCTCAATAATCTTATGGTGTCCGTGCAACTGCTAACACTTAATGAAACGCGTGTGCTAAACCTGTTGCTGATCTTTTCCTTCATGGCTATTTTCTGCTCATGTTTCAATCTCTTCTTTCTCCTTTGCTACCTGCAGCCTTGCTCGGAGGCCTTAGGCAGGATTTATGTGCTGTCTTTCTTGCAGGGATAGCAGACTTGGCAGCGGCTGCTGTCGTGCTCCCTTCTGCCCCTAAATCTTTCAAGTCTAGCGTCCCCAAATTAGCTACCTCCCCTCTCAGCAGGGCTGAGGACGAGCTGCGAGAGCGGAGGCAGGAGCTGGGATGTGGCAGGAGGTCTGGATGTTTACCAAGACTTTTTTTTTTCTTTAATATTAAAAATCTATCATCTACACAGCATTCTCTTGAATTTGGGCCTTATCTGCGTATTGGATAATCTGTGCATTGGGGGGAAAAGAAAAGAGAGCATTTGAGCATTTATGATTCTGTTGAACTGGATTATAGTAGGAGGATTAACAATAAAATCAACAGATTCCTGTTCACTACTTGAAGGTCTGTCAACATATTTTGATATTGTGTCACAGTGATGTATTAGTCGGCACAACAGCAAGTATTATATGAAAATGTCATATCTCTGTCAGGAAATTGGCCAAGTTACCCATTACTCTCATGACCTTATTGTCTTTTTAAACAGCTTTTTCTTCTAAGCAGTTTCCCCACCTCATCCTCTTCGAAATCAAAGACAGGGTGTTTTTAGAAGCTAGAGTCTGAGTTGTGGCATCTCATTTTCTCCTGATAAAGACAGATTTAACAGACAGTGCTGAGGCAGCCAGAAAAATTGCCTTTTTTTTTTTTTCTTCCCATTTCAATGCCTGCTGTGAATGTTGGTGGACTGAGCTTAACCTGGCAGCAGCCCTGCAATGCTGCTCATTCACCATGCAGTATGTAGAAAAGCTTCCAGCTTTCCAATTTATTTTCCATTCTTTAGCAACTGGAACAAAGGGGCTCTTGGGGTTTCAGTCCCATAAAATAAACTTTTCTCAGACAAATGGAGATGACTATAAAGTTGCAAAACCCCATATCAGTTTGCAGTGTTTCTGGATCTCCAGTGGCTTTGGCAGGACCCGGAAAGGACCGGATTAAAGTCCAATACATTTGCTACAACCACCTTTCAGAGAAGCAGAGAGAGGTTAGCAACCAGTTATTTAGAGGAAAATCTTTAGCAGGGCCACAGTGAGCAGAACAGAGCTGAGAATATGTGTAAGGGAAATTAATAAGTGTCAGAATCATTGGGTTAGTCTGGAAGAGAATAAGGTTCCCTTCCCGGGAGCTGCTCAGTATGTTTGATTTTAAAAGTATGGGACAGGCAGTGACGGCGATGGGTCCTGACGCTTCAAATCAGCTCAGGGGCAGGCAGCAGAAATGCTGGTGGGGAGATGCAGGGAGCACAAGGAGGGGACGGGTGGAAGCGCTGCCCGGAAGGAGGTTGTCAAGTTTCTCCAAAATGCTGGATGCAACAGACTGATGAGCAGTGGCCGAGCGCGCGGGCGACTGCTGCACGTATTGCAGATGTCTTTCTGAGGAGCTTTGGGCTTGTACTGATGACAAGTGTGATTTGGAAACCCCACAAAGTGCTTAGAGACAGGCTGTCTTGTTCCTCCTTTAATTTCTTGCTCCGGATGAAGAACAAAACCTTACCCCTTGCTCAGGTTTGTGCCTTTACAGAAAGGGTAGCTGCGGTGTTGTCTGTGGCAGTGAAGATACAGTTCTGATTTTATGTGAAACTTGTAGTTGTCTGCGTTGGGTTTGGCCAAACCTGGGCCAAAATGCCTGTGAGCACCGAATCAAAACTTTTAAATGCAGACAGCGCTTGTTTAACTCTCCTCCACGTCTCTGTCCTTGCGGTAGGATTTCACTCGTCTTTTCAAAGAGAAGCCAAAGACGTTTCATCTTAGGCTGACTGGCTTTGGTCTTTGCTGCTGAGAATCCCCGAAGCTTCGTGCTGCTCTTTTGTTGTCATGAAAGAGAGAACGATGGGGAGAACCTGTCTCTCCCCTGGCACTCCTGAGGACGCTAGAAATGCAAACAAAGGAACACAGAGGATCTTATGACCTAGTGGAAAAGCGTCTGGGAGAAAATTACTGTTTCCTTCGATATGTCATTAGTTGAGCAAATTCTGTTTAGGATTTTTATTCCCTCAGGTCTGTCCTTTAAGGGTCTGTCTCTGTTCCGCATTGCTGTAGTGCTGGTCTAACTGCCTGCGCTGTAATGAAAACCTGATTGATGCCACTCCGGGGTTGGAACGGGGCCTGTAGTGGTTCCATTCGAATGAAAGGAGCGGTGCCAGGTTATGCTTAAAGCTGAGGAGCCCTATTGGCAAAGCGGTTATGTAGCATTCATGCAGGAGAAACAAGGAGGGGGTTAATAAACACCCTTCTTGATATTTACAGGCTTCTTTAGAAACCTGTATTAGCCATGAGCCCTAGCACACGATGTGATCCTCCAGAGAGCCTCTGCTGAGCCCCGATGGGCTCAGAGATCCCAGGGATTTTCAGGGCCCCGTGAAATGGCAATGCAGACGTGATCAGCTGCAAGAGCAGCGATGGTGCCTGCTGTGTCACGTAAGTAGTGTTGAAGGACAGAGACTAAGGCAAAAATCATCAGACCTTGCCCGTTTTGGCCTGAGAGCACAGCTCTGTGTTGTGTGCCGGAGCAGAAAGAAAAGCCCCTGAACTGCTCCTCTCGTGCGGTGCCCTCGCTAGGAAAAAACACTTCATTGTGTGCGTGACGGAGCAGGAGCCTTTCTGCGCTGTCCTTCCCATGAGATGGCAACTGATGATTATATGGAAGAGCTACAGGCCGCCTAACCTCTGCTACCCCAGCATAGCTCTGAGCACTTTCACGGGGGGAAATAACACAGGCAGCTGGGAAAAACGCCTGGTGAAAGGGGAGGACATAAATTTGTTTTTTCCGGCTCTTTCTTCTCCTGACCGGCCTAGTGTTACCTCCAGCATTCCATGCAACTGCACACGGAGCTGGGAGTTGTGCCGTTGTGTTGTGCCCCTCGGTGCAGACCGGCTGCAGGAGATGTGCCCGGGTGGCCTCGCTGCTCGTTCTCCTGCATTGCTCCATCAGGGGCAGGAGGAGGATGGCGGTGAAAAATCCGT
This sequence comes from Tinamus major, assembly GCA_032466555.1. NCBI lineage: Eukaryota > Metazoa > Chordata > Aves > Tinamiformes > Tinamidae > Tinamus > Tinamus major. Next base: position 2,605,850 of record JASSRY010000449.1, read on the forward strand.
CTGTGCCAGCTCGAACGAATTCTCGTGTTTCACTGATTCTTGCCACGTCTGTCTGCCTCCCTGCAGTAACCTGACGCCGACGTCCGTGTTACAGTGTGAGGCAGCTGAAAACACCAGGTGAAATCGGAGTGTTATGTTGGCGTGCGGGTTGTTCTCACATACCGTATACACTTAGCTCTGTGATTTAGCAAAATGTGCCGTATGCGCTGGGACCATTAATCTAAACAGACTAATTATAGTGCTTTCATCACTTCTAGACTTTTATGGGAAGCTTTTTGCCGTTACGCAGCATCTCTTTTTCAGGATCTGGAATGTGCTGTTGCTGACTGGGAATGGGGAGTGGGGATGAATGTTCTTGGCAGCAGAGCACGGGCCTGACCCAGATGTGGGCCCTGGGATAACAGGCCAGCAGAGACAGCTGGCATCCAGGAATGTGATTTAGCATCAGTGTGAGCAGGGGGGTCTGTCCTGGCGAAGCAGAGGGCAACATGCGAGGTTTATTTTTAATCCAATTTTACAGCTCATGTAAGGGACTTTTCTGTCTAAATGGACTGGGGACTGGATTCTTGCTACTGAATTAGCAGCTGTGTAAGTGTGACCTGATGGCAGGGAGATGTCCTATATTGGTTAACTGGCAGCTGGATTTTATCCAGTATCAGAGGTTTTTTTAGGCTGATTCTGCTCCTTCCCGGCCTGTCCTTAGCCTGAAATGATCACTGTGCAAGTCGTGTGCGTATTTAGGCCATGTTAAATTTCTGAAGATGGGTTCTCACCAATATGTCAGGGAGCACCGGGGGGCTGGCGGAGGGGGTTACAACCAAGCATTCCCTGGGAGCTGCTGCCCCGTCTCTTGGCCAGCCTGAAGGAATTATTTCTCCATCCTTCTCTCCCCTGTGCTGGTTATTTTTAGAGTCTCTCCATGCAGACATGTCAGTTGTTAGAGCAGTCAGTGCTGCAGCGCATGGGAGCACAGGCCGAACAGGTACAAACCATCCAGGCTCAGTGCTTCTAGTAGGTTTTATGTAACACTCTATAAGGCACTCATTTCTTTTCATATGTCTGTGGCATGTGCCAGCTACCCACTGTAGTATTATTCCAGGCCCTGGAGCAGGATAAGATTTGATCTGCTTTTTTCAGTAATGACTTTCTCGCTGTGAACCTATTTTAAGGATAGATCAAGGGGCAGAGAAAGACCTGCTTGGTCGCTCAGAGGTTCTTGGGTTGCAGTGATGCCACAAGCACTTATTTCAATAGATGCAGACCCATACGTGCGCACACGTATGGATCCATTCCCGTAGTGTCTAAGCACCTCAGTCCCTGCGTATTTGTTTTCACTGTCATAGGGATCACCTTCACCCAGGGCTTCCAAAAGCTGAACTCTCTTCCAAGAACTCATTTTGCTCATTCTGCATGGAGGAAGGAGGTGCTGTATGGGTGTGTTTACGTGTGTATGTTTATGCGTGCGCATCCCAGACCATTCAGCACAGAATTAGCCTTCCTAATTACCTGCCCTCCTTTTTTAATTGAATATTTACCTAACATCTGACCTTCTTTAATGCACTCATACACTGAGAGCTCCCCTTGGAGTTCAATCTGCAGCTCTTTGTTCAGGCAGAATTCCCTTTATACTCGTTAAACGCGCACTGGAGCAGGGCCAGCAGCTCCTATCCAGGCTAAGCCCTGGCCTGTTAGACAAGGAGCAGATATTTTGTTTTTCCAGCCTTGTCATTAGACATTTTATGTGCAGTTTGTGAGTTTTTCTGTGGGATCCCAAGGGGCTGTTCCAGGCCATGGAAAAGCATTAGGAACAGAAGCTTTCCAAGCTGGGGGGTCTGAGACCTCAGTCCCGTTCTACTTTTCCTCTCCCAGAGAGAGGAGCCATCTGTGGCTTGTCGAGGCCCCCAGGATTCCCCCACTTCAAATGGGGGACAGTTTTACTCCACACTTATATAAATACATCTCCTCTCTCATTTTTTTTCTTGTCATTTACATCACGGATAGCAGCAGCATCCTGGAAAAATAGCCTCTTTCTGGGTATAGCAGAAGTTTGTTGGTAAATCCAGCTTGGACAAGGAGACACATCAGTGTTTGCGTAGGAAGCTGTTCCACTCCGGAGAGTCTTTCCCGGTGTCGCACAGCTGGGGCTGGCTCGCTCTGCCGCAGGGACGCGCTCCGCGGCGCGCGGGCCGTGCTGGCGCGGACAAGGTCCGGCCGCGCTGCCCTCCGCGCTCCGGCGTGTCTCGGGAAGGGCTGTCCCCGCTCTCCTGCCATCCCTTTGCTCCGAGAGCTCCAGCGTGTCCTTTGGCGTCAGGGAACTCAGCAGCACTATGGGCCCTGCCGAGCTGCGTCCCTGCAGCAGGGCTGGGGACGGGCGAGAGCTGGGGCAGGAAGGGCCCCGCTGTGCTCACACACACACACAGCACTCACCAAGTGCAGCTTCGGCCATCGGGAGGGCGATGGGAACAGAGGGATTGTTTTGGAGAATAGCATCATATTATGTTCTTCTCCAGGCAGATAATTTATTCAAGGAGTGACAGATTGTCTAGTCTGTCTGAGGCTCTAGCCTGCAATTCAGGTCTAGCTGTGGCTGCCGCGGATTCCCCTTGCTGTCAATACGTGCAGTATCCATGCATAAACTTCAGCTTTTAAACTAATAACTGTGTAGAGGAGAAAAGCCTGTGAACTGAAAGGCCAGGAAGAGGTTGAATTGTCGGGTTGTTTTTTTTTTTTTTTTTTTGAGGAAAAGTAGGTAGCTTAGCAAAAATATTTTACAATACATGTTGTACCTGGAAGTGGGGTGAGATCTTGGAGAAAAGGATACACGACCTCCAGTCTCAACCATTCTGTGACTCCCCTCTCTGCTTGTGCAGGGGCATCTTAACTGACGGCTGTCTCCTCGTGCCGGATTCGCCCAAAACTCATTTCTCCCAGGATTTTCACCAAAGCATTAATTTGCTATGCAATTTCTCCCATTCAGTTTAATTTCAGGGCTGCTGTTGAGACGCTGGCGTTGGAGAGCAGGTCTCGGGGCCTGCATTTCATGCTTGGCGCCTGCGGGCCTGCCAAAGGCCCCGCATGTTCCCTCTTAATGCTGGGCTTAAGCGTGGCTTCAGGAGCCCTGTTTGGGTCGCACGGTGTTCGGCCAGCCCTGCTTGTGAGCAGGGAGGGAAAGCGGCCACGAAAGCGCACGGTGAAGCGACTGCGTTTAGTCCCGGCTTTGTGTCTGAGGCCAGAGGCACAACTGTGGGGATGCCGGGGACCGCGGCCCCTCTGCAGAGCTCGTCCTTCGCCTACGGCAGCAGCGCCATGACGGTGGCAGCAAGGAGGGAGCTGGGGTCGGCTGGCACTGTGCGCACATCCCGCCTTTTCCTTTGGTAATTAACCCTGGAGCGGATCCCGCTTGGCTGCCGCCTCGCAGCCAGGAGCCCTGCATGTTATTCCATGTACGTTCCCTTCATGCACTGACAGGTGTGAGCACACGTGGCCCGCACTGTGGCGCGTGAATGTTTTCTCTGATAATGAATCCATGCTGAACCGCTCCAGATAAACCTGGTGCTACCTGCTGTTTTCCTGCTCGTTGTTTAAGGGCAAAGCATGCAGCGGCCACGTGACTAATTGCCTGCTGCGCCTCCTGAGACCTGCCTGTTTGTGCTATGTTTGACTCCCACCGATGAATGAACGATAACGGGCTGGGTCTCGTTGCGGCTTGTCGCAGCCTTCGCCTTATTTTGCAGGAAGCCTTGGCCTCAGCTCTGCTAGAAGTGGAGGAGAAAGTGATAATGTGACCCTGCTGATTTTAGTGGTTTCAGGAAAATGGTTCAGCACATTAACCCCGTGTTTCCAGAGCAACGTAAGAGAAATGCCGGCAGAGCGAGCAGATGGCTCTGGCGTGTTTTCAGCATTGCTGCCGGTTCCCATGGCGGTGCAGACTACGTGGGATTCCCCACAGACTGTTTTAGGATCGGGAGGCCCAGCCGACTGCCTTGTTTTGCAACACTAGAGCAACGAGGAGGAGGGAAACAGGCTCCTGCTCAGATCAGGTTTGTTTAAGTAGCTTGAGATGAGAGATTCCCACATATGGGATGATGGATGGTGGAGGAGTCTCTGGAGAGGTGTTGGTCGTATGGTTATGGCGTCTGCTCATTGCCTGCTGCTGCATTGTATTAGAAGGGACAAAATAAACCAGACAATACTGCACCAGTGGTGTCGTCCATGTGAGCAGTGGGTACATTTACCCCGATGTGCCCTGGGGGCCTGACGCAGAGCTGTAGATGGCAGAGGAAAAGCTCTCCAGCATTTCAGTGGTCCCTGAATTGCAGCTCGGATGGGGAAGGTAGTTTCTGTAGCTGTGAGCAGTCTCCTGGGGATGTGCACCCTGAGGAGGCTCCGAAAGCTTCCGGATTCCCGAGTTTTGTTCATTTTCATCCAACTTTCTCGTGAGAGGACGCACAATGGTACTTCTCCACATGGAGTCAGACTGGGAGCACTTTTGAAGCTTGTGGGTGATTCTCTGTGCTCATGGAGTGTTTTGGGCTGTAAGTGGAGAGACGAGCTAGTGAGGTATGTGGTGTGAGAAGTGAATCCTGGACCTAATAACTTTTGGGTCTCTGCTGTGCTTGAAATTCAAGTATGTTAATTGCAAAATATGGGCATTTAATATCTCAAGAATTATATTTGTTGCTATTCCAAATTATGTTTGTGTCATCTTGTGTCATAAAACTGTAAATGATTTCTCAATGGAGAACAGGAAAACAAGTCGTAGCATCAATTTTCCTGGCACTGCTTGCATTCCTGCCACAAGTGCACATTTACGGAGGCTCATGGAGTATTATGTTCTCTTAATAGCTTATTTCCACATTAGCAGTGTGTTAAACAAATCCGTCCCTAGCGTGTTCTCTCTGTGCTGCACCGTGTGGCTCCCTCCGTGTGTTGCTGTCAGGAGATGATAAAAAGCTGTAGCCTGTTCCCCGTAGCGGTGCAGTCCTGTCCCCCATCGCGCTGTCCCTCTGGGCGCCGTCGCCTTTCCGGCACCGGCTCTCCCGTCCATGCTATCAACCCTCGACCCGGGATACACAGCCCTGGTCCATCGCTGCGGCTCCCGTGGGGCGGGAAGAGGCTCTTTGCTTTCCTGCCATCTCCCCCTCGCTTGCGGACAGTGCTGCAAAGCCTCTCTTTGGGGAGCCTCTCGCGGTCCTTGCACCAGGGTGGGAGCTGAGCTCCCATCCGTGCTGCTCCCGCGTCCCTGGCTGAGCTCCGTTCCAGGGAGCTGGGCATTAATCACACACGAGCACTGCAAGCTGCTCCTTGCCTTTGAACGCACTTAGCAACCTGCAGTGCCTCCAACACCACCCCATTCCTGCCGTGGGGTTATAATTCAGTGGGATGTTTCCCACACGCAGCAAAGTGCAGCAGTGTTATGTGATAATTTTCTCCATCTGGGTCACTGATAGGTGTTTTACCACTTGGACTGAGGCCCCGTGGACCCAGTTCATGTTTACGAGATGGAGCTCCGTGTCCTTTCAGGGCTCGATGCCAAACCCCGCAAAGGCAGTGGATGGACTCCCTTCAAGCCAGCTTTTTGCAGTGGAGCCACTAGTAGGTTATGAATTCCATAGATGTAGTAATTTACTCAGAGCCAAGATGGCCCAACAATTTCCTTTCCTCCTTACACTACTGTCCCAAGACCTGCCTTCCCGTTGGTGAACTGCATGTCCCAATTAAAGCAGAAATTGAGGCAGTAGCTCCCACTTAGAGCAGCCTTGCAGGCAAGCCAACCTGCAGGCTTGAAGCCTGCTGATAAAGTATCGGCGGGGAGTGACTGATGCTTGAATCAAAACTGAAGCAAATTCAAAGCCACGGTTCCCAGCAATGATGTATGTTCCTGCACGGCCGGGGCCCAGACAGCAGCTGATGGAAATTCATGGTGCTGTTTGCAGTGACATGAATTATTTAGAGTGCGCAGCGGCCAGAGCAGCCCGGCAGGGCCGGCTCCGCGTGCTGCCCCGGGATCGGGAGCGTTGCGGCTGTGCAGAGCCGGGCTGGGCAGAGCCCCGCGCTTCGCAGCGCGTCCCGCAGCCGCCCCGCCGTGCGCTCCTTCCAGCACAGCTGCTGGTTTCGTCAAAATACCTCAAGCGATAGCAAATCCAGCGGTCCCTCCTCCTGATCGGGTGGGTAAACACGCGCACTAAAAGAAAATAGAGCTGTATTTCTAAATTGAGTTTGTTTAGTTTTAATTTGCAGCTAATGGTTCTTTACGGCTCTTCTCTGCTAGACTAGAGAGGCCTTTGGAACCTGCAGTTTCCTGTTTGCAAAGGTCTTTATAGGCAGTAAACAGATTACAGCTTGGTCTCCCTTTTGGTAAATTAAACAGGAAGGGCTCTGGAAGGGTGGTCGTATAGGGCGTTTTCCATAGGCCTTGAACGTTGTGTCTGTTTTCTGCATCCAGTCTGGGTTTTCAGCATCTCTCTCAAAGTGGGTACCACAACTGCAGGAACATTGGTCTCTCCAGTGCAGTGTAAAATCATTTCCCTCATCCTACTCCCTTTGCAAATCCGTGGATCCCAGTTCTCCTGAACAGTCCTCCTCCTTGTTTGTGAAGACCGTGTTACTACTTTTCCTTCCTATTTTTTGTATTCTGTTTTGTTTTGTGACCTTGCACGGGTGTTTAAGAGGCTCTTTGTACAGGCTTTGCTCATGAAGTGAGCCAGGAGAGTGTGAGGCTGCCTGAGTTGTTCTTATTTGTCATCCTGTCATCTGCGAATTTCATCGTCATGGTTTCATATTTACTCATATTTCCTCGCAGTCTGTGGATGCAGACCCGCAATAGCTGTGGGCACGGAGCAAGCCTGCGCTCCCTAAAGCAGCGCTGATGTCCCCCGGCCGGTCCCCCTGGTGCTGGTTAACCAGGACAGCCCTGCCTTGACAGGTTGTTCCTAGCAGGGGCACTTCAGGGGAATCTAATGGTTCAATTCATCATTTGGGGGATTTTTAGAACAAAAAAGTGGAGGGCTGTGAACTGCTGTGGTCTGTGAAGAGAGGAGTACAAAAAGTGCTGTGAAGGTGCAAACCTGCGTCCCTTACACAGGGTGCAGAGCGATGCGGGAAGGGGATCAGCCCCGCGGGGACCGAGCGAGGACGAACAACCGTCGTCCTTGTTCCCGGTGTGCGCCGAGCTCGCAGCGACGGCGCCGCGGGCACAGCCGGAGCC
>JASSRY010000449.1:2618869-2632648 GCA_032466555.1 Tinamus major
ACCACACCAGTTTAAATTAACATTTTTGGCAGCTGAGGACAGTGTTTAATGACATGAAATTACAGTGAGAAGCTGGTCTCAGTCCATGCTCATGGGGACACCACCGGAGGTGACAGTGATGTATTTGAAGAGAAAGCAAAGGAAAGCCCTGAAGCACCAGTGTGTAGACACTCCAGTCTGCATTAGAGGTCTTCCTTTCCTAGGAAATGCTGTCCAAACTGGCTCCTGGGTTGACTGAGAGACAAACTTTGTAAATTTTCCAGCAATTCTCTGAAATTCGCAGTTTACAGATGTGCATAAACGGGCAAAAGAAGATCAGGAGAGGAGAGATGTCTAGGAGAAGATCCTCTATGGTGGCACATGAGTGATGATGCCCGTGCCCGCGGTAAAGGGGAGGCCAAGGGCAGTGCCCCCGTGAAGGAGGAGGCTGGTACCCTTCTCTGTGCCCCTGTGCTCATCCCTGCTCTCCCTATGGGAACTGCCTCGCGTATCCCTGTCCTCGAGGTAGGATTCGGCCTGCGAAGACATGGCTGAATCAGATCTCTGGGACACCTCGTATCTTGTACCTGGTATCTCAGAGATACCCTAGAGCCCTTAGACAGGGCGCCTTACAGGCCAGGGCCCAGATCATGTGCTCGGTGGATGTTAATTACTGTGTGTTTGGGATCAGATCCGGAGAAACCTTCCAGTGCTGCGAAGCGCTCTCAGCGCGTGTTAGCACTTACAGCGTTCCCATCGCTAGCGTTATCCACACTGACACGGCGTGGGATCGCAGCAGCGGCTGCACGTGTTCCTGCTCAAGCGCTGTGCAAGCTTTCACAGCTCCTCATGACAAACTGCTTCCACTGCTCACCTCCCATCGGGAAAGTTTTCCTGCCTGCAGCTGCAGCCATACCCTGTGTGCTCCTGTGCAGTGCTGTGTCCATGCCAGAATAGTCTGGGGAAGCGACACAGCTTCAGGACTTCCAGAACTTCACCCAACAGCCAAATTCCCGGCAATTTCAGCAGGGTCAGTGTAGGATCCGCTCTTGTTTGCTCTGTGGAGTCAATAACAGTTTTTGCTCTGCTGAATTTATTCTACTGATCCAATAAATATTTGCTGCCACTTGTAATACTCAGAGGCTTAAATGGAACCATTACTTTTAATATCCTGTGCAGGCTGGTTAGGTCCTGCAGCCAGACGTGTTTGCAGGACCAGGTTCTCGGTCTATTTAGCAGGCTCTAATTAAGTCTGACCCGTTCCTTCTATTTTAGGAATTCTGTTGTCCTTCTCATAGTCTCCCTGCTTTGGTTGATACTCAACCAAAACCCCGACAAATGAAGGGGGAGCTCCCCCTACTGACCTTGCTGCTGCAGCTCACGAGGTGAGCACGAACACGAGTTAACGAGGGATTAAAACGTAGGGCAAACATATTCCAGCTTATAGCTTTAGGCATGGAAGCAGCCCTGACCACTGTAGAGCACTTGCAGAGTAGTGGAGCATTTTTGCAGTATTGAGTAACAGCAAAGTTACTGACTCTTTCAGACCAAATCCTGCAGCCTCTTTTTCTCCTGGAGCAGGAGAGTCTTTTCCCTCTCTTCTAGAAGTAATAAGGACATTTAAGTTATGCTCTATTGTGATATTTGGAAATGCAGAGGTGTGGGAGCTCCTTCATTAACTGCGTGGTAGAAGTGCAGCTGTGAATCCCCACCTGCAGTGACAGCAACCTCTGAATCTTCAAAACAGCATTTTTGACCATTATGTGCCTTCAAAAATCCATGACTCTGCTTCCCTGCATCGTCAGGCATCTAATTACTGCAGGTGGCTGCAATGCTTCTAAGAGTGCTCCAGCCACGTGAGCAGATAAAAGCTAAAGAAGTAGATACTTTTCTCTCTGAGGTCTGAGTAATTTTGATGAAAATTCCAAGAATGCAGATTTACCCAAAACTTAAAAAAAATGCTCAAAAAAAGGTTGTTGACTGTTCTGCTAGCTCATACTGTGACATGATATCTGTAGTATGAAGCAGTGTAAAATAATATAGTATGAAATTTGACAGTTTTTCAAAACAAAGTATTCCAAAGCAAGGTACTTCTGGCTCTCCTGTTTCATGGTAGATTTTTCTTAATCTGCCTTTTACTTCCATTGAGATGCTTTAAACAGGCACGTTTCCAAGTGCCGGTTTCCCCCAGAGCCGTGCTGAGTTTTGGCCGTCTCTGCTGTCCTCAAGATCTGCTTTGCAGTTCCACGCTGAGGAGTCTTGTGCCATCCTCGCCCTGCTGATCCCGTGCAGAGAGGGAGATGGACGGGCTGCAGTCCTGGAAGAGGAGGTTATCTTTATTGGCTAGACACCACGATTTGGAATATGTGCCAGTATCTAAGGTCAGGACAGCTGTGCTAGCCCAAAAACTTCAGTAAAGCCCAACAGAAAACCTCAAGATCTTCAGGAACCTTATAGGCTCCTATCTGTAGATCCCAAACTTCACAGTATATCACAGTTGGAGGTGATGTGCTGAATCTGTGTGTTCCTCTAAGAACATCTTATGGACAGGAGTGGAACTTAGGTCCTGCTCCCTAGAGACATCCTATGAAGAACTCAGCTCTGATGTTATAGTAACACTACAGATCTTTAATGAACTTAAGCTGGTTACTCTTAGAAGCACTTCAGAGTTTTTAAGGCTCAACTGAATTTTACTAAATACAGCCTGAAGCCATAAACAAGTCTAATACACCAATAAAGATCCAAGAGTTGATAAAGTAAAAAGCTATTGCTCTTAGGAATAATGCCAAGAGCCAGCTCCATTCAATTAGGTAACCAGATTTGATTTCCTATAGTATTACAATTGCTTAATTGCCTATGAAAATTGGCTGATGCAATATGAGTTAAATCTCCTTCTTGGAGCATTTGCAGGAAATCACTTTGCTGTGATTTGCAGATTGACCATTTGTTAGTGTCTAAAAACAATTTCTTTTTATGAAACTGAAGGTAAATTTCTAAAGCTGTGTGCTAAGGAGAGTGCTCCTTGGCATCCAAAGCAAAGGAAAAAATCAAAGCTTCATGTCTTCCCGTTCAAGGACTCGGAATCGCTTTTGTCATGCATGGAGTCAGTGCTGTAGGAAAGATTCCCAGCCATAGCAAGGGGCAGAGAGAACAGGATTGCGTGGAAAAGCGAACGATAGTCAAAATGAACCTCAGTTTGCCTCTCCATAGATCAAGCAGAGTAAGATCTTGTGGCACAAGTCGGCATCCCAATGAAGTAGCTCTAGTCGGCCGTGTAAGCGGCTTTCAGTTTTACTGTTTCCTAGAAAATGAAATTATAGCAATAATGGGACATCTTAGTTCAGGAGCTCCTTAAAGTAGACAGGAAGTTTTTCTAAGCTTGTTTGCAATGGTTTTTTGGTTTTTTTGTTTGTTTGTTTTTAACATAGACAGATTCTAGCCTTGGGTGCATATTGCTGCAGAGCTTGAAATATCCATCCTGACAGTTCTGCAGGGCCCGACAGGAATGTTTCTCCTCAAGAGAGATCCTAGTCGCCGTGAGAGATACCATGTGTGCTAGACTAAACTCCTCTTCTGTACCAATTGCTGTCCTGCACCTTGATGTTCCGTACTGGGATTTGCCAGAGTAAACCTTGATTTTTCTTTTTGTTGTTTCCCGTCCGGCCTGCCGCACTTTAGCGTAGCTCACTGGCACTTCCCAGGCTGCAGGCCCAGGTGTGTTCTGGTGACAACAAAGCACGTGCACAGCGGCCCTCCAGCTTCACACAGTCCTCCGTTTATATTGGACCCTTTGTGTAAACCTCTCGGAATTCTTGGAAAATCCAAATTATCACTGGGATAAAGGAAGTGAGAGGTGAGATGGAGAACCGCTGGAGGAGGGCACTGCGCAGCAAGCTGAAGAATTTTCCAAGGGTGCCAAAACCCATCCTGGTGATAAAGGGAGGGCCCAAGAAAACGACCTGCTCCACGGTCCTGTGGGGTTAAGGAACTCTGGTGCTTCCGTGAGCACAGATCTGCCATGGAAAGAGGTGATGCAGTTACTGCTTTTCATGTGGTACTTTGGCAAACACTTGGGTGTGGTGAAAATGCCCAAAATAGGTGAACGGGCCCATAACTCACCTTCCAAAGTGGGAGATCTGGTTTTGCCTTGAGAGGGGAAAACAGCAACAAAGATTTTATTTTTTATTCTTTAATCACAAACTACGGATGGACAAGGAAGGTGGAAGAATGTGGTCAGGAGCAGTTCCAGGTGAGAACTGAGCAGTAAAGAGGGGCAGCCAGACGTTGCAGTCGAAGTTCAGATTTGCTGGAGGCCGGACCTTGGTGCTGCCTGTAGCTCCTGGAGTCTTCGGACGGTGCCAAGAGCCCCGTTCCCTCACCCTGAGCTGTGCTTCCTGCTTCAGCTTAATCAATTCTTCCCTTCAGGGGCAGCTGAGACACCCATTTTGCTGCAAAAAGTGAGAAAGGGGGGAAAAAAGTCCTGCTGCCTGTTGTCCGTGCGACACTCCTGGGATCCTATCAGCCGCTTCATGCCCACGGATGGCTCCAAGGGTGCCCGTGCGTGGGAGGCAGGGGGAGGCCGGGGTGGGCAGCCTCTGTCAGGCCGCTTCTCTGTCCTTGGGGGAATTTAAACCCTAGGTAAGGGACTCCCCTCCATGGGCACGTCCCCCCTGGGGACGCTGCTCCTTTATTTTGGAAACCAGGGGAGCATGAGCTGCCAGTAGAAATCTGTGCAGCTTGTGCTCGTTCCCATTAATCTGCTTACCCTGTGGCTGAGTGGTGTGATGTGGCAGCCAAATATATTGCATTATTGCATTAGCAATGGGGCTGGAGAGAGACATAGCACGGGGTAATGGCAGCTTCCAAGGCGGATAGTGTGCAACGTGTGTTGAGAAGGCTTCCTGTGATTTAGTCTCTTGGCTGTAAACTGGTTATTATGGTTATTATCAGGTAGCCTGGCCTGATGTTGCTGCCTTCTGCAGCCTAGCAAGCCAAGAGCAGCTGCTGGTGGTTACTGCGGAATGAGGCGTTTGGCATTTTGAGCTTTTCTATATTTATCTCAGGTTTTCGGATGAGGGAAGCACTGAGGCAAACACAGAGTTTTCCTGCTGTGCTTGTTAACAAATAAGCAAATGCAGAAGCTGAGAATCTCCAAGTGCAAGGATATTTGCTTGCTGAGCACGGTGTGCTCCGTGGCAGAGCTCTTCCTAAAGGAAATCTGTCCTGGAGTTTCTGGGTACCTTTTAAGCACCATAACGGTGGCAAGGAGCAATTGCTCAACAATGTCAAGCCGGGCGAATCTTCCGTAATATTTGCTCAGGAGCTGAATTAAGACATTTAGGTATTGCCCCTTCTGTCTGAAATAGTTTTCTTTCTGAAAAGCTCTGTCTGACCCTTTTGTTTCTGTTTGCCAGGCTGTGAAGAGCTGCTAAAGGATGTCCTGTCTGCTGAAAACACCGGGCCGCAGCACTATGAGCCGCAGTACGTGGACTACTATTACCAGGTGGGAGATGCACCCGTCCAGGCTCATGTTCGTGGGCTGGGAAAGCCTTGGGCTCGGGTCCGTGTAAACGCTCTGGTGTTTTACTTAGCCTGTTGACTCTTCATTCCCAGCTTTGTGACTATTAGCAGCTTTTATTCTGGTGTAAGTTGCATTTAATATAGGAGCCATTTGGAGTGAGAGAATTTTGGTTAGCGTTGTTCCTGCAAGCCTCAGGATTTGCTTGGCCGTGAAGGGAGCCGTGTCACTTACGAGCTGGTGGTTGTGATTTACACCTGGTTACATCAGGAAAACTTTGTAGGGGAACAGGCTGTCAGAGACCATGATTAGAGAATGTAGAAGGGGAGAGTCCTGTCTGAATCATGGCTTCTGCTCCAATGTTGGTACCTACAGGTTGGTACCATTGTATTAGAAGGTCATTTACCAGAATAAATTCAGCATAGGTGAAGAGTGTGAAGGCAAGAAAGGGTTCCTGAAAATGGAACTCCTTACAAGAAGCCTCCCCAGCTGCTGCCCAGGAGGGAGCAGGGGCTTTGCAGCGAGCGTGGGGTGCGCTGGCTGTCAGGGCGGTGAGCGGTGAGTGCCAGGGAGCCTGTCCCGCTCCAGCCCCACCGCTTCATGATGGAGCTCCACGGACTGCTCCGGTCAGCAGGAGGGATGGAGACCCTTCCTGCACATCACATTGCGCCGGGATGGAGGGAGCCCTCTCTGGCTGCGGCCGAGAGAGCCGAATTTGGTCCTCTGTGATAAGGAGGGGAAAATGGCAGGCTGCTTTACTACCTGGGTGACACTGCTAGCTCTGCTCTGATGGCTTCCAAAACCTGGTAGCTTTGTAGCTGATGACACAGATATCTGCAATGCTGTTGCCTGGCAACCTTAATAGCTATCATAAACCAAACTCCCTGCTTTGCAACACATGATGGAGACTATAAAATGGAAAAGAGCTCTCTGCAAATGCTGCGTGCTTCCTCATTGCCACGTAGACATTGCAGGCTGCTCCAGACCCTGTCGGGAGGCAGACAGCTTGGTCCTCGGGGGTTTTATTCCTCACTCTGGATTTTCAGAGCTGGTCTTAGGCAAGGACGTGCTGCAAAAGGACAGGAACGGTGAGATGGCTGCGAACCGCTCCTGCCACCTGGGAGCTGCAATTGCTGCTGCTGCTAACAGGGTTCAGTTTGCGCCCCAGATTCGTGCTTGGGGAGAGGAAAGGGGCGCAGACGGAGCCTGCCCTGCCCAGGGAGGCGTCCCCAGGCAGGGCTGCGGGGGGAGCCTCCCTGCTCGGCCCTGGGTAGCACTTCTGCTCCACACGGTCCCATGTCCGCGCGAGTTGGGCTGTGATGAGTTGGAGCAGCCTCTGAGCAGAGGCCGGTGCTTCCGCGTGGCCTCCAGCTGCAGTTTGGAGGCCGTTCGCTAGATGTCAGCCGGGGAGCGGGAACGGGCTGAGGAGGCTCCGCGCCGCTCGCATCCTCCACTGCGCACAGAAAGCTGACGTTTTCCGTGGGGCGGAATAGCGGAGACCTTCCGAGGCGCTGGTGAATGTGAGGATGTTGTGGGGCCGCTGCCGAGCCGTGTGCCCTGTTCCCAAGGGAGCACGTGCGGAAAACACGCGGGCTCGTGTCGCATCTGCCAGGAGAGGGCAGGTCCCTGGCCATGCAGCTCCCGGGGGCGCCCGGCGGGTTTTCCCGCACGGCGCTGTGCGTCCCCGCGTACCCTGTGGGTGCGTGACGCCAGGCCGCGTCGTGGAAGGAGCTAGCAGAAGGATACATCAACTTCATGGCACAAAATGGATTTTCAAAGTGAATACATCTCTTTTATTCCACCCACGGACACAAAGGCTGAGCTGCTTCCTTGTTGCGCTGTGTCTGTGTTCACAGAGTGGTTTGGGAGAAAGGAAAGGAAAACCCAAATTATCCTTGTCACAAGTTATTTCAAGCTCTTCCAGCGGGGGCTTCCCGAAGCTGGGCAGGGATCTGAAGAGAAGGCAATGCCAAGAAATGGGATGAGGTAAAGGCAGGAACCACAACGAAGTGCTGAACTGATCCAGCTGCTTGTGTGTGTTGAGTCAAATGGGGGAAGAAGAAACTGCCCAGCCTTTAATTGGGACCAACTGGATGCAATTAATTTAAATTGATGTTTAAAATCCCCAGATACCAATGGCTTGGGGCATTTCATTTGACATTTTCTAAATGGTCTGCTTTTTTTTTTTTTTTTTCCTTTCAGTGTAAACAAGAACAAAAACTGACCAACTTTTAATGTCTAAAAAATGGGTCCGAAAAGGAGGGGAAAAATCAAATCGCCTCCTGCAACCTCAGAATCCAGGACCATTTATTTCCTCGGGGGTTTCCGATGGGCCTGTGACACGAGCTCCTGTCAGCGAGGTGCTTCAGGCCCAGGTGCTGCGCTCCAGGCGTGAGGCGAGCGCTCCTCCTTAGCACAGTTTCCGTCTCTTACGGCCTTGCAGAAGGTGGCAGAAATGCTCTGAATGTGCCCGAAGCCACGCGAGCGCCCTCGGATTCCTTCCCCAGTGCTTGCTGTCTGCTCGTGCGCTTCGGCCCCAGCCTGGAGGGAGCCAGCAGTCCCCTCTGGTGCACACCGTGGTCCGAGGCGAGCGGCTGGGAGCGCTTCGGAGCGCCGGGAGCCTCTTGGAGATGCCCTCCGCCGGAGGGGAGCCTGCGGCTGAGGTCGCTGCGGGGAGACCAGAGCTGGGTCGCACCAGCTCGAACGGAACCGCGGGCCGGTGTCCCCAGCCTTGGCCCCGCGCCGCCCTGGGCACCCGGCCAGGGGAGCAGCAGCCACCACTGACAGCGAATCCGGCCGCCCGCAGCAGCTCCTCGCTGGCCAAGGCCGTGTTCCGGCCAGGGAAACGGGGCCTGGCTCCAGGGCCGCCCCTGCTTGAGCGTCCGAGTCTGGGGAGAGGGGAATCCGCAGCAGGAGCTGCATTTTCTTACTTGTTAACCTGGCTTTCTTTTATTTGCTTCCTATTACCTAGCTATTTGGGTAGGTCATCCAGGCTGTATCACCTGGATAGGTGGTAAAAGAGGAGGTTGCCTGAAGGATCCCAGGGCCACTCACCACCGTGGCAAGCAGGGTGTTCATCCGAGCAGCTGCTTTGGAAGAGACAGAGTATTTTTATATACGAGTAATTGCCTATTTGTTTGGAATCAGTGCCCGAAAGCTGTTTGTGCAAACCTGTCTGTCAGGAGCCTCCTGTAGACACAGCAGGAGCAGGGTTGGGGCTGCAGACAAGGCTGGCTCTCCCCTGCCCCTCGGTGCCGTGCTGAGGTGCTGCCGGCCATGTGTTTGCTGCTGTCATCTGTGAAGAAGAGAGTGAACAAGGTACAGGATGATCGTGGTACAACAACACATGAACCGTCTTTTCGGTCTTGTGGGTGCTCGCTTGCCTGCCAAGTGTTTAATTGCACTGTATAAATAGTAGAAAAATTGTTGAAACGTGACAAATGAATCCGTGTTTGCCTCGGGTGGAGCTGCAACTACCTGCTGATTTGCTGCTTGGAAAATATTTTCAGTAGCAGTTAGGAATCCCACCATTGAAAAACTTTTTCCCACTAGTTTCTTGGGGAATATCTGTTAACATCTTTATCAGAAAAGACAGGGCCCTTCGCTGTGGAAAGGAGGCTGTGGTCCAGATGCTTTTTCATTAGGCGGTAGAAAAACGTAGCAGTGTGAGACACTGCTGGAATGAGGAAAGGTCGAGGGGCTGTTTGCACAGGTCTGCATGTAGCAGCGTGGAACTGCAGACGTTATCTCTGGTTGAGCTGTCTGCTTCTATTTATCGAGAGGCCAAGCCCAGGGAAGTGTTGAATATTTTGACTCATCCTTGCAGTTCTTCCTGCTGTCCCATCTTCAGCAAAGCTCTCCTTTTTCCTCGTTGCAGGCATCTCTTCCACCAGCCATGCTGATGGCTGCAACAGTGCTAAGACATCAAATCCTTCCTGAAGTCAGGAAAAATTGCCCTAGTGCTTCCAGTTTCCTCCAAGTCTGTTGTGCCCAGTTGTGGGTGGTGCTTGCCTCTCATGTAGACAGCGGCGGTCAGGGAATAGCAGCAAAAATGCCTTTCCTGCAGGGAGGATCGGCCGTCGGGAAGGGATGCTCTGGCTCTGTCACCACTTTGCCCCTGAAAGCTGAAGCAGAGGGGCACTGAGGGATGTCAGACCGAGGGGCACCTTTGAAGGGTCTTTGATCTCTTTTGTGTTTTCACCTCTTATTTGCTGTGTTTTGAAGCACTGCCTCTGCCTTGACCATTGGGCAGGCAGCGTGGGCACAATCATTGATCTCATTTGCACCGGAGAGTGTTCTTGGTATTTTTCCCCCAACATTACACCCAGCTGTTGCTTGACTGTTAATGTAAACCATATCTTTCCTTTTGCCTTTTGTGGTTGCGCGGGCATCTTAGCAGAGGCAAGGCAGCTAACGTTATTACATGGAACTGCCTTTCCAGTGGTAGTGGAGAGAAGGCGGCAGCGTGCGTGCTGGGGAGAACCCTGTGAAACCAGCAGGCCCAGGGTTTATTGCTGCTGTTTGTGGCCAGCTCGCGCTTCCCCAGCACCCTGGGTCTGTGTGTGATTCTTGGCTCCCGCCGTGTTTTGGGCCGTGCGGATGCTCCGTGTCCGACTCGCCGAGCCGCGAGGCGGTTGTGCCAGGCAGCAGCGAGGCCGGCGCCTGTTCCCACGCTGCATCCCCTGCCCGCGGGCTCCTCCACGGCGCCGGGGCCGGCCGTGCCAGGGGAAGCTCCCGCTGGCGCCTCCAGCAGCCAAAACCTGGGATGTGGCTGTCCCCAGCACCTCGACGCGGGAACCGCCTGGCTTGGGCCTCCCCCTGTTTCTAGTCTGGATGTCTGGTTTGTTTGATGCTCCCAAGCTGCCACAGATGCTCCTTCCTGCAGCGCCTGCTGCCTCCGTGCGCGCAGAGCTCGCTCGGCATCCGGGATGGGCCCCGGCGGGTCCGCAGGGACTGCCCCAGCGCCAGCCCCAGGCAGGAGGAGGACTCTGACCATGAGAGGAGCGAGGCAGCGCCGGGAGCTTCATCCCTGGACTCCCCCGGAGCGATCCGCACGCCGCGCAGCACAGCCGAGCGCTGCAGGGAGAAGGGAGCAGCATTCCCGGCAGCACTGCACAGGCAAGGCACTGGCTGTGATGCCTGCAAGTTTCTTGTAACCTCTAAGGGAACCCGCCTAGCAATTCATTTCTCCTGTTTTTTTCCCAAGCATCAGAAAGCACATTAACTACAACTGCCAGGAACCCCCCAGTGAACAATTACTGAGAGCAATGAGAGCAGCCCCCGTTTGGGAATAATTTACATGGAAATTGCCTGCTTTCACCTGGCAACATTCTGAATTGTATTTTTAATGTTTGTGCATGCATGCAAGAATAAGTGTCCTCGGTACAAAATACCTGCAGAAAAATAGTCCACCTCTTCTGGCTGCTCAGGCTGCTTATGAAAAGCCTTCCCCGAAGAGAAGGGGCAGCTTTGCAGCAGGACAAGGTAGGCATCCTCCAGCAAAACAAATGCTGATTCCTTCAAACACAGCCATAGAATACCTTGTTTAAGGAGAATTTTCTTTTTCAAAGTGAATTTGAGTTTTATAATTTGACAGAACATCACTCACCAACATATTGGTTAGGTGACTTTAGGGAGAAGTGACTTTTCTCCTTTTCTTTTCTTTTTGCTTGCTTGTTGTGTGAAATACACGCAAAATAATACAAATAAAATGAAACACTTTGACCCAATCCAAAAATACTTCTTCCCTCTCCCAAAATGTGTTTTGGATTTTCTTCTGAAAAAAAAAATCTGCGCTTTTGACCTTCTCATCCTGAGCTGGGACAAGAAAATATGTTGAAATCTGAGCGCTCCCAGGCTGAAAGAAGCATTTTCCCACCCCGTCCTTGCTGCAGCACCGCGGCGTGTTGGCTCTGCTCTCTCCAAACGTGGTCCCACTGATCTCGAGGCCAGCAGGAGCCTGCCCAGGGCTGGAGAGTGACTGAACATCCACGTTACCGTGTGTATCCATCGCCCTGCACAGCGGGCAGTGTTTGTGCGGAGAGGACTGTCTGTTGGGGCTGGGCATCCTGGGCTCAGCATGTGCATGTCTGTTGCACCCATTCCCCAGCACAGGTCCTGCCAGGAGCCGTGCAGAGCCCAAGCACCTGCTGGGGCAGGTGGCCTCCTGTCATGGAAGCTTCAGTCATCAGAGGGAGCAGAATTACTCATTTCACCCATGAACTTGTCTAAGTCACAATGTGCTCGTGCTTAGGGCCGCGCTGGGCTGTGTGCTTTGACACTGGTGAGACCGCGGCCGCTCATTGCGGCTGTTTGTGCTGGGAATCACCGAGATGAAGGTAAAGCCCAACATCCCCACAGGCATCTACAGGACACTCACCTTGCACCATTTGCTTTAACTCTTCTTTGAGTATTTATTTCCATTCTGCAGCACAGGCAGGCTTTTGAATAGCGTCCAAAATCTTTTATCATTTGGATGCCTGTTACCTTCCTTTTTGACAGAAGCTTTGTTTATTAGACATTTTCTGTCTCGGTCCTGTTTTCTCCTTTCTGAGGCATTAGCTTCAGGCTTTTAATCTGCTGGTTTTCTGATTGAGCACAGTTTTGGGGGTGTTTTTCTGGAATTGCCAGTTGCCATGGCAAAATATTCGTGCCATCCTCGCATCCCAATGGGCGAACCGAATTAGACTGGGGATCAGTCTTTGGGAAGAGGCTGCGGAATGGCTGAAAGCTGAAGTTGGCGTCTCTCGTTGGAGGAAGCCGCATCGAGGAAGCCCTGTTGATGTAGTCCTTCAGGTGAGCATGTTTTGGTGGTTTAGTCCTTTTTGCCTTTTGTTTGCTGTACTGCAGGTCTGTCCTTTTAAATATGTGGCGTGTCTTAAAGGCAGCGTTATTAGCAGTGTAAGTAAAAGCAGTATTAGGACAGCACTGACCTTGTGCTGTGTTCTTGTCGAGGAAACCCGCTCTCTGCCCTTTGGGGAGTCCCACCGTATCCCAAGGACGAGGCAAGGGGCCGTGCACAAGGGCTTCTTGTGTGGGTTTCTTGGCATGTGTGACAGGATGAGGGTGTCTTTGCCCTCCAGCTCATAGATTCGAAACTGGCATTTTCCTTCTTGCTTCTCTTTATTTTCTATTTTGTTTCGTATCTCTTGCATTGCTGCTCAGGGAAATTTGTGCTGCGTTTGTGGAAGATAACAGGACATAGAGTGTTCTTCTTTGAAGATGTTCAGTGGGAAGGCTGTGAAATTGAAAGATAAGCTTTTCATGGAGTAAAAAGCATTGCTTTAAGTAGGCTTATCTTATTTTTCTTTTTTAATCGGGAGAAAGGTCTGTGTAGAGCTGTAAAAGCTGATTGATAAAGGCAAGATTCCAGGTTATCATAGAACCATGGAAAGGCAACCACGAATTGCTGTTCTAGCTAAACAAAACCAGCTAAATCCCTCATTGCACAAGCAAAAAAAAAAAAAAAAAAAAAAAAGATTTGAGGCTTCTTGCCTGCTTTTCTGCTCTGATCCAACCATGAGCAGTGTGTTTTGTTATTTCATTGGAGGAGGCTTCACATCCAGTACTGTGTGTACTGGTAGGAACATCCCCACTCACCTAGGAAAATTCCTCCAGCATTGCAATCCAGCAGGAGTCATTTGTCATACAGCTGCCAATGCATTGGCAGTGGTATTTTAGGCTGCAGTATTTCAGTATTTTAGGGTTTGAATATCTGATTCCGTAGCCTAAAGGGCTGCTATCAAAATTACTCATGCAGTTAATCAAATTGCCCGATGCTTTTCCTAGGTAGGAAACCTTTAGGACACCTTTTCTCCTTCCTTCTTACTGCATTTCACATCCAAATCCTCGCCCCAAACTCTGCGGCTTTTGGGCTGCCCGTTTCAGTGTTTCCCATCTCCAGGTTTTCTTGCTTCCCAGTGAGAGAAACCACCAGAGCAAAGAGCCACCCAGGAGCTCGGTCTGACAGCAGCTACTATGAGAGCAAACGGAGCTGTTTAAAATTAGACCATCGTACTCAGCTGGGCTCACAGAGCTAAAAATTAGATCTTGATTATCTCATCTATATTTAGAAGCTGGAGAAGGATCAAAATGCAATTTTTACATGCTACAGCGGAGCATTTATGTGATGGGTGGAGGCAGACTTTTCCAGCCACACATCTAGGCTATGCCAAGCAATTTGTAAGTGGAAAGGAGCAAAAAGTAGGGCAGCTTGCAAGCGAGTATCGAGGAACCGCTCCTGAGGGATTTGTGCTACGCCGCCTCCGGCAGCTGAAATAACA
>JASSRY010000449.1:2662343-2678658 GCA_032466555.1 Tinamus major
CCGCTTTGCTGGGCTTCTAGCTCCCCCTGGAACCTGGATGCAGATCCTGCCGCCCGCCCGGTCCCGGACGGAGAGCGACACCAGGGACACAGGGACACGTCCCTGCTGTGAGCAGCGCTGTCACCTCTCCTGCAACCCCGCCAAGCCTGGCTGTGCCTGGGGTGATGCTGGAGTGAGGCTGTTTTCCCCTGGTTGCAGGAGAGCAGTGCCCAGAGCGAGCCGTGCATCTGTGTGTGCTCGCAGAGATGGCATCTTACCCGAGAGATGCAGCTGGATCTGGGTTTTGTTTTGTTTTGGTTCTAGTGCTCTTGTCTGAAACGTGGTCCCTCCTTTGGATAATACCAGTCTTTGGCTGAGAAAGGAAACTCTAAAAATGGAAAGCATCTCTGTTCCTATGGTGAACTGGGGAGGATTATGGGGAAGGATAAGCTTCCTGTTTATGAAAATCATCTAAAACCTGGGAGTCCAGAATAAACATCCAGCACTAACTTAGTGTCCCTTTGTGACATTTCTAATCTTAGTTTCGCTCTGATTCACGTTGACAAATTTGTGTTAAATATAACAGTATTCTTAAATCCACTTGTTAGTGATTGTAGTGATATTATGGCTCCACTCATCTTTATGTTGTTATTAACTCTGTGGTCTTTGATTAAATTGTCCAAGGATATTGTTCACAGAATCACTTTTTAACTTTGATTTTTAAAAAGTCAATATTAGATGTTTTGTTGTGCAATTCAGCTGCAGATTAAACCAAAATTGAATCCAGCATTGATCAAATAAGTGTTTAATTCCTGTATCACTCCTTCTCCATCCATGCAGCCCTAACAGAAAAATATCAAGCACAGCTTTTGGAAGGTAAGAGTCTTGTTTTCCTGTTCCGAATACTTGGGGTATGAGCTGTAAAAAATCCGTAACTGGGAGTGGGAGGAGAGGGGAGGAATGAGTAAGGTTGTGAAAACACAAACTCATGTTCACAGATTTTCAAGGGAAGGGGTCGGCGCTTGGGTAGCGCTGCTGCAGAGTGTACAAGTCACTGTGAGACTTGGGGCAGGGCCCTGGACGGGAAGGGGCAGCTGTGCTGGGAGAATAGCTGCTTCCTTGTCCATCAATTTTCTTCCCATAAACTGCTGATCCATGAGTTCAGGTGTTGCTCCGCTCGCTCGCATAGCTTGGGCCCTTTTGCAGTTGTTGCTGAAATGCAAAGGAAAAAAGGGCACTTGTACAAAATAAACCTTTTGAGTGAGTAAAGCAGCCATGAGATGGTGAGGGCTCTAAGCTCCCAAACTGTTTTAGAATCTCCAGTCGTGTGTATTCTGAAACTGTTATCTAGTGGGAGCTGCTCAAGATTTCTTTTTGTCTATTTAAAGAAAGCTCTTGATGTACAGTTCATCTAGAAAATTCTATACCAACCAACATAATGTAATGACCTTATCTTAGACTTTTAATACAGCAAATATAACTTGGTACATTGTATGAATAAGGCTAAGTAGTTTTTAAAATATGTTACTGCTGGTGACAAATCCTGTCAAAAGCAAGAAAGAGCTCACGTCCTGGAACTAATGTCATTGATTGTGCTCAGTAGGACTTCATTTAGCTGCCGGTTCTTGTAAGACTTGTGCTGAAGCAGTTATAGTTGTCACTGAAATGGCTGCACGTTTTTCAGCATAGGATGTTTGAAGCGCGAATCCAGGTTTCATGCTAATGTACAGATTCTTCCTCTTCCTTCCTCATCAAGCAAAATTTTTATCCTGATCTTTCAGGCAGCTCTTCCACAATAGTAACTTCAGCAGCAGTAACGGCAGCACAGAAGACCTGTTCCGAGACAGCATAGACTCCTGTGATAATGATATAACTGAAAAGGTGAGGAGCTGAGTGCATTGCAATCATGTCCCAAACCCAACTTCTGCTGGAGATGTGCATCCAGTGATGAAGCTCTCCTGATCAGTCACCAGTCACCTTAACTAGGTCATTCAAAATGTCCAAGATAGTCCATTAATAATGGACTAATTAATGACTCTGGTTCATGAAAATGCAAGAACTATGGAAATACAGAACGAGGGCGAGATCTAGAAAGGCTGTAATAACTAAATGCTGGAAACAGCGGTGTGGTGTGTGAAGAGGGATGCAGACTGTCTCAATTCTTCCCTCTCACTTCCCCTTCCAGGTAACGTACCTAGAGAAGAAGGTGACTGAACTGGAGAACGATAACCTGACAAATGGTGACCTCAAGAGCAAGTTGAAACAGGAGAACACACAGCTAGTCCACAGGTGATAAAGCACAGAGCCAGTTCTCCTTGTCATGTCATAGCAGACCTAGAGGCAAGCTGGGGGAAAGGAACTTCTGCATCTAAAATCTGACCATCTTCTGCCATATGCTGCCAGACAAGTGCGATGGGCTTCATCTGAGAAGTCCACATGAAACAGGGCTGTCTTGCTGTATTTACAGCAAGCAGAGGCATTCCAAGGAAGTTTCTTAGTACAGAAATGTTACCGACTTGTGCAGGTCAAGACCTTCTGTTATAAGAGAGTTGACCCACTTGTTTATTAATGTGCATAATGAGCAGAAAGCTGGTGATTGCTGATGGAATAGTCCAGCTTCATGAGACTAGAAATGAAAGAGCAGATGAACAGATACTACTTCATTCTATTGGGAAGTTTAATGCCAAGAAAGATGATGAAAAAGTAAGGAAGCAAAGGATTGGGGAAGAAGGGAGGTAATGAAATTGTACACATTATATTAAAGTAACTGTGAGCTATTGCTGAAATGAAGCATGGTTTCATTAGAGTTCATGAGCTCGAGGAACTGTTGAAAGACCAAGAGACATCAGCAGAACAGACTCTGGAAGAAGAGATAAAGAGACATCGAGAAGCATACAGCAAGTATGAAAAAGAGAAAGGCACAGAAATTGAGCTGCTAAATACAAGGTAACAAGCTTGGTGGTGGTGTAGAGAACAGAGCAACTGTTCTTTTCTTCCTCTCTCCTTTGCACATAAACATGGCCTGTTCACAAGCAGACAGGACACAGATGGTTACGGACTAATAGCTCTAGAGAGGAGCTGTGCAGTTGCATGCAGCATGCAACTAATGCCCAGAAGCCTGGAGAATGTTTTACATTAATGCTGTAATCCACATAACCAACATCGACAGCTTAGATGGATTTTTGGCATGGATTCAAATAGGGAGTTGTTACCAGCTGTGCCAGACGCTTGTCTCTGCATAGGTTCCTTCCGAGCTAATTTTCTTTAGATACTTTTTGTGATGAGCAGTAGAACCTGAGAGTCAGTGCGACATTTTTGGCTTTAAAAATGGACAAAATGTTACAGGAAAATAGGCTAAGATTAGCAGTATTTTCTCATTTATGCTATTAAATGCAAATGAAATGACTTTTTAGAGCATACTTTTTGTATGCTTGTATTCTTAGAGATACTGGCTGTAAGACTTCTTATTAACACAGGGTTCTGCAACTGGAAGAAGAAAACGGTGAGCTGAAAACCACTGTCACACGACTGAAATCACAAACAGAGAAATTAGATGAGGTAACTAAACTCCTGAGTGCTGAACATGTTCATGATGTCAAGTGCACTTTGACAGCAGCTGGATTTGTTTAAAAGCAAACTCATGTGGTGACTGCCTCCCTGGTTTTTGTGGGGTTTTGTTGTTGTTTTTTAACTGGCATTGCTGAAATGGGGAGTGCTAATGAAAACTGGTCACCTTTAGTGGCAGACACTCTTGCCAACCTATGACCAGCCATGTCTATGTATTTGTTACACAGCTGAGGATGATGCATGCATTTTCAAGCTAGCTGTAAAATTTCCCATTATTCCAGGAAAGGCAGCGCATGTCAGATAGGTTGGAAGACACTAGTCTACGACTGAAGGATGAGATGGATTTGTACAAGAGAATGATGGACAAGCTGCGACAGAACAGACTGGAATTCAACAAGGAGAGGGAAGCCACGCAGGAGGCAAGTGTGGAAAGGGGTATTGGGCAATTGCATGTTACTTATATGGGAGCCCATCTGAAAAGCATGAGCAGAGACAGGATAACAGAGCAATCAGTTAATGGGTTACTGGATTGTGTTTTTATGGCAAGTTACCCATAAGGTGATAGCTACTGCAAGAATATCTAATAAATGACAGTCAGTTACACGAAGGGTTTTAAACTCTTTGAAAACTTAGTAAGGTAAATGTTATAGCACTCATTCAAGATGAAGTTTGTGTGGGGAATTAAGCCTTTGGGACCACCAGGCTTGGAGATCAGAGCTGCATCCAGCTTCTGTGATGGTTCCTGGCTGGTGACTCACCTTTCCAAGGAGCAGCAGGGAGCTGTATTGGGGGAATTGAGCCTTGAGCAGGGCCGCGGTGCTGCTGCCGCAGTGCGACGCTGCAGCGCAGGGCTGGCTGCTGTGTGGGGAGACGCGACCTGTGCTCGTCCCCGCAGCTCATCGAGGACTTGCGGAAGGAGCTGGAGCACCTGCAGCTCTACAAGCTGGAATGTGAGCGCCCGGGCCGCGGCAGGAGCTCCTCATCCAGCGTGAGCGAGTTCAATGCCAAAACCAGGGAGGTGGAAATGGAGCATGAAATAAAGCGCCTGAAGCAGGTGAGCAGCACATGGGTCTGTGGGTGAGGCCCAGTGAAAAATGCCTGCAATGGTGACCCCCTACCACACTCCCTTTAGCTGTTGTCCCCTTCCTCCCTTAAGTGGAAGACCTGCCTTGCATTTCCTTGCACAAGCAGTGTAAGCTGTGCACATAAGAGACACCTACAATTTACAGGGGGAGGAATTGTCACTGTTACTTTTTGAATTGCAACCATACTGTGTCATCCAAGCTACCTGTGATATGTTTTTTAATGAAATCTTCCAGCTAGAACTTAAACACAATATTTTTTGATCCTTAAACAGGAGAATCAGAAGCTTCGTGACCAAAATGACGATCTTAATGGACAGATCCTAAGTCTCAGTCTTTATGAAGCTAAAAATCTCTTTGCAACGCAAACAAAAGCCCAGTCACTTGCTGCTGAAATTGATTCTGCGTCAAGAGATGAGGTAATGCACTTTCATCAGCTACTGCTTAAAAAAACCCTAGGCTTTTCAGTGCAATTAATTGTCAAGGTGAAATACTTGAAGCTGGCAAGTGAGCAACAGAAAATACTACTTTCTTAGGAGTTGGAGACTATTAGAAAAATTACTTAAATCTAGCAGTATTTTTGGCTGCTCCTTTTAACATCAGCTCATCAACCCTCATCAAAGCGTGTTACTGAACACACAGTTTTTATGAAGACAGTTTCTGTAGAATAAAGACAGTTACTTAAATTTCTACTCTGTTGTAGGTTCAGTACTAAATTATTTCAGTAACAAGCTCTCACTTGGATCTAAGCTTCAGCCAAATTCTCTCTGAGTCAGATTCTTGGAGGAAATATGTAGTATGCAAGCAAGAAACTAGTTAATGCTTTGGAAAATACCATAGGAGATCCACTTCCATGTGGGC
Organism: Tinamus major; assembly: GCA_032466555.1. Classification (NCBI taxonomy): domain Eukaryota; kingdom Metazoa; phylum Chordata; class Aves; order Tinamiformes; family Tinamidae; genus Tinamus; species Tinamus major. Next base: position 2,667,833 of record JASSRY010000449.1, read on the forward strand.
TGGAATCAAGCAGGTAGAGTTGAAGGCTTCCTTCGGGCACCAGAACGTATCATGAGATCAGGCAGATGGAGCTGTAAGAGCTCCCAGAGAGACAGTTAGTGATGGGGACTGGGTTTGTTTGGGCAAAAGGGTTTGTTTGCTTCTATACCTTGTTTTTCTGAACAGAATTTCCTGTCTCTTCTGTAAGAGGAGTCCTGAGACAACCCTTTTTACTCTCTCTGTACTTGAATGACCCTGTTAGCCTTAGCCCCTGGGCAGTCCCTTGAGGTGAAGGACATACCTGAGTTTCCTGATGCACCAGAGTGCTGTGAAGAAAACCTGTTTATTTGTAGAACTCTGAGCAAAAGCACATGAGGTTTGAGCTGTTGCAAGGCAGCTCTTGCTCTGCTCCCTCCTTCCTGAATGGCTCTTGCTGGGGGTGGCCCGTGCTCCGAGAGGAGGAGGGTGCCCTGCCAGTCTCGGGGAACTCGTAGACCAGTTCCAGCCTTTCTGCTGCAGCGTTCTTCTGTGTAATGAGAGTGCAGGTAAGAGATTGCAGGTTTAGGATGGGATTTCTCTGAAGGCTATTGGAAACAGACACCCAGATCACATTAATATGAGGAGGAACTGATACACTGATTCTGCTGGGAAACTGGGGAAGATTGGCATTAAAGATGCACAGCGTCTTTCATTAGGCCCTTGAGCTCCAAAAGGCCTCATAGCACCTCCAAAGGGGCAGACACCTTGTTGCTTATACGTAGCATTTCATACAGAACTAAAGCAACATAAGAACAACCTGACGTATATTCCAGGAATGGAGTGTGGGAGCTTGGAGGTGTTTGTTTTAGGGTGTCTTTTTGTGTTACTTCTTTTGCAAAAAGATAGCTTTACTCCCAGTCCATAATATTGAAATCTTGTTCTGCTCGCCAGCCTTCCATGTAAAGTGCTTTAGGTTTCTGTAGACTCGAAAGCCTAAAGCTCTTCAACTGAGATGGGGAAGCTGGTGCGGAGGCAGGATGTGTTAGATATTGAATTTCTGGTTCAAATGAACTGCCAAAAGACTCCTGATAGTGACTGCTCACTACCTTCCCAAACGGTAAAGATCTTCAACATCTGGATCATCCCTTATAGAGATAAAGGAGAGGAGGTGGAGGTAGAATTCCTGCTGGAAAAGGGACTTGGTAATCCTAAACAGCACTAGTCTCTGCCTCTGTCTGATCTCACACCATTATGTAAAGAAGTGACAATGCTGCAGGAGGTGCATAACTCTGAAATGTTGTGTTTCAGCTCATGGAGGCCCTCAAAGAACAGGAGGAGATAAATTACAGATTGCGACAGTATATGGACAAGATCATTTTGGCAATCCTAGATCACAACCCCTCTATCCTGGAAATAAAAAATTGAAGGGATTTCTGAAGGAAAAGCAGCAACTGCCTGATACTTCTGCACATGCCACTGGATCTAAACAACACTCTGATACTGTAAATGAACCTATAAATATATATGTATTATATATACACTAAGTGTGAGTGTGGGTGCGCGGGTGTGTTTATATGATGTTTGGTACACTGTTATTTGTCACTGAATTGGCTCGGTTAGACTTTTTCCATGCACTTTCAATACCTGTAACAAGATAGATACTGTATATTAATGTAATAACAATATAACTGGATCATGCTCTTTTAGATACTGGACAAAATGACTCTACCTCTAGTTGTAAAGGTAAAAGACAATGGAAACATATGGATGTGACCCTAACTAAGAGCAAGAATTGTTCTTTTGTTCTTCCAGGAATTTGGGTACCACAAACCAATCACCATACCCAGGTTCAGTTCCTAATTGGTGCTGGCTATGTAACTTCCTATTCGATTTAGCTTTATTATTTAAACCACACGTTTGTGATGGGGGGGAATCTTTGGGAGAAAAAGGAAAGACGAAGCAAAAGAGGAGAAGAGGAAGACATTACAGACTTGTTGCTTTGTATGTAAAATCACCATCCACTTGTTTGCCACTGTCAGCACAAAGTGCTTTTTATATAAGATCACTTTGGAGTCTCCTTTGGGATGCTCGGAGCCAGGGTGCTCTTTAGTGTGTGTGTGTGTGTGTGTGTGTGTGTGTGCGTGTGTGTGTGTGTGTGTTGTGCCAGGGTCCCTGTAGCATTGAGGTTAAGAAGTTGTTCAAATTCTATTCCCCTATTTTCAGGGGCTTATCATGGGCCATTAAAATGAATTTTGGGATCCTGCTCATTCCTCCACACCCTCACCCTTAATTTGAAGTATTTCGCTAAGAAACACATTCCAGTTCTTAAAAAAATAAACTGAGTGAAACAGCTGCCTCTAGGGAAGGGGGAGCCTTTTAAATCACTCGATCTGCATTCCCAGCCCAGGCAGGCTGCCCCGCTGTGAGGTTTTGGGGCTGCTCTGTGACGGGCACCGCGTGGTCCTGCCGCAGCCTTGCGGGGAGCTCTGTGAAGCCCCGTGCGCCCCCGACACGTCCACGCGGTCGGGCACCCCGAGCACGGGGCAGCGGCAGCTCCGCGCCGGGGACGCGGCCCCTTCAGCCGGGCGCTTTGCGGGTGCCCGACCTCAACCTGCGGCTGCTCCTGGAAGGCGCTGGGCCAGAACATAAGCTTTAAAGTTGAGTGTGTGTTTAAATGCTGCCTTAAATAGGGATGGGCCTCAGCATGTGCCTGTGTTCTCCCGAGTTGGAGCCATGTTTGTAGGACTAGGACTTTTTGTAATTAATAATGTAACTTAAAAAGCTTATGGATTTGGTTGGTAGGTGATGAATGTTAAATTTTACTCCATGCACTAGAAGGTTTTTTTTAATTAAAAATTTCACACTTAATCCACCTTTCGATTCATGCCAACTGGCAAAGGCAGGGATAGTTGCAGAAAATGGGCCCAAGAAGCTGGCTTAGAAATGTTTCCTCTGAGTGCACTCCCCAGAAGAATGTTGCAGTAGCAATGACTGTGCTTTTCTGTGTATTTCTTGCTGTTGGCAGTGTCTTGCCCCTAGTATTCTCTTGATGTATCTTGGTGTGTATATGTGATGCATTTTCTTCCTGAATTTGAATACATAAAACATGTATTCAGCTATGGATGTAAATATATATATATATTTTTCTGCAGTCCCTGTGCTCTTGCCTTCAGTGATGTCTTACTGGAGTCATGGGAAGGGAGGGGGGAAGTGCCATAATTGGACTTTCTGGAAGGCAAGAAAATAAAAGCTGTTTGTTTCAGTGTAACTGCTTTAGATGGTGTAAAGTGACTAAAACACGAGCGGAGACAGAGGAATGAGTGTGGGGCTCAGTGTCCCCTGCCTCGCGCAGGGCTCCGGCACGGCTGGAGATGTGCTCGTGTTCAGCAGCTCGAGGCTGCGCTCCTGAGGCTCGGGGGGATCTGGAGAAGGGGTTTAAATATCATTCCTTTGTCACTTGCTGATGTAAGCTGTTCTTTACTGAATTACAGCAGCTGCTGTTTGCAGAGGAAGCGGGTGAAGCCCCGCGGACCTCCCTGCGCCTGCCCGTGCCGCCTGCAGCCCTCCTTCCCGCAGGGAGCGGCGCGGCCCTTCCGCCCGCTCCGTGCTGCCCGGGGCGCCGCTCGGGGCGCCGCTCGCCTTGGAGGCCACCGGGAGCTCCCTGCGGGACCGGGACCCGGGACCGGGGAGCTGCGTCTGGGGGAACCTGCTGCAGGTTTGAGTCGAAGGCGTTCGACTGTCTAAGCCCCGTTGGCCTTGGGGCAGAGCAGGAGCAAACGGGGAGGACCAGTTCACTGCAAATTGCGTTGAGCCTTTGCGAGGCGAAAGGCTTAGTTACCCGAGACCACGGATCCCTGGGACTTGATCACAGGGAGACACGTCTGGAATTGTATTCGAGATTCCATGTAGATAAACATGTAAGAGGTGAATAATCATGAAATCTGGGTGCCATCCTCAAAATGGCATCTAGCAAAGGGTAGCCAGCAGTGAATTTTCAAAAGCCGTGTGGGATTTCTCGCCTAGCTCTGCGCCCAGCTGCTTTAGCCTTTAAAAGCTGCTCCTTGCTCCACACTGCTTGCACTTGAAGAGCTGTCCTACACCATGTTGGTGTTGTCCGTAGCTTTATTCTATTGCATAAAGCGTGGTTACGTTTCTGCTTCTGTGGAGACCCGTGGTGTAGTACTGCTTTCTGTTACTGCTTGAAAATATTTGAGGTTTGAAAAACAAGAAATGTAGGTTGTGGGTGGGAGAGGCATTCCATTTGCAGGCATGTGTTTTCCTCTGTTATCCGCATTTAAAAATAATTAGCAGTTGCATTTTTAGGTTGCGCCTAGTAACAGCTTCCCAGTAACTAGTGCCATGAGATGTTCCTGCCCTGCCACGTGAGCCGTTCTGACCCAGAACCACCACGTTTAGGAGGTGAAGGTATCCGGGCCATGAGGGATCCGGGCCATGAGGGACCGTCCCCGATGGTCGCTGGGGCAGGGAGGGGAGGAATGTGACATCGGCTCCAACAAATGACTCGTCTCCGTGCCCTGTGTCCCTTCCCTGGGCAGGTGACCGCAGCCCGGCCGCGCGGGGCCGTCGAGCCGTGAAGAGTCCCCTGTTAAAGGGCGCTTGGAGGTTCCCTGTCTCAGGGTGTCCCTGGTAGGTGCTGAAACGAGGAGTGATGTCCTGGACAGCCCAACTGCGTGTGTTTGCACAGGCAGAAAAGGTGACTTGCTCCTGGCCAGAAGTCCAACTTCATCAGAGCTACTGCGGAAAAACCGCCCGCTCAAACCGTGCGCGTCACGGTAGCTGCAGAGCTGGTCGTGCGGGATTTTCTGCTCCAGGCTGCCCCACTCTGGTACAGTCATTTGCATCTGATGGTGTTTTTGCGTAGTTTTGCTTTCGGAGGTTGATACTGAGTCAAAAGAACCCTGACATCAAAAGTTTTTTTTTTTTTTTAGCTTTTTGAATAACTTCCATTAAAGAGAGGAGCTGCTTGAGAATGTCACATTCTGAAGTGTGACAGTGACAAACTGTAGCCGTGCCTCCAGTTGATGGAGTTATTAATCTGAAAATTCGTGGCAAGTCTCAGAAAAAAAAATCAATGCACTTTGGTTGCCAAATTTCCTTTTATGGCTTGGGAGAAGTTCAGATATTTCTGAGCGAGCTCTATCGACAAGATTAAACACAGCATTATTAGTGCTCACAGACACACATGGCAGCAGATGTTTTGCTGTCTGAGCGCAGCAAGGCTCCATTGAGTGGCATAGCCCCACGTTACCCTCCCGGAAAGGATCTTGGCCTGCAATGTTTGGGCTCCCTGATCTTGGTTACTCATCAAGGCCGTGAAAGCTGACACACAAACACGCACTACGAGCTATGGTCACTCTCCCCATCCTGGTGCGAGGGGCATGCGAGGAACCAAAGAGCTGGGATTTACAAATAAAGACGTCATTTTTCTTATTTAATGACAACACGTATGCAGTGGTTTGCTCTGCAGCAAACACTGTCCAGGGTGTTTTGAAGGATTTTTTTCCAAGGAAGAAACTCGCAGGTGATCAAACAGTTGCCCAAGCAGGGGCTTGGCTCGTGTTAATGGGAGCGAAACTGGTGCAGAGGCGGCGGCGGCGACGCGCCGGCGCTGCTGGAAGCCGCTTGTTGCGGGGAGGGTTATCGAGGCGGGAGGGCTGTTACATAACAGCCGGCTTTGCAGCAGCAGTTGGGCGCTTGCCGGCGTTTTGTCCCTTGGCAGCATCCGCGGGGTCTTCTCGGCGCTTGGCAATGCAGAATGTTGGTCCTGGGAGCCGTGGGAGCCGTTCGCTGCTGAAGCAGCAGATCTGGGGGGTTTTGTGGTACCCGGGGCCCGCAGGGACCGGCGGCGCCTGCGGTGCCCTCCCTGCCGGGCGCCCGCTCCCATCGCGGGGGCACCGGCCGCGCTGCAAACGCCGCGTTTGTCACCCCCGCGTGGCCGCCGCGTCCGGCCCGGCCGCAGGCAGAGGCTGCGGCTGAACTCGCCTTCACAGGTCCGCGGGCCTCACCGTAAGCAGCTACATTCAACAGAGAAACAGTAAATTCTTGCCTGCTGTTCCCCAGCCGTTATTTTTAGGGTCACTAAAGAAAGAGGAGAAAGGGAAGGGGAGACTCGTGCTCTGAGGAGGGAAAAATGGGGAATTTCAGCCCTCCTTTGCTGCCCTGCGGAGCTGCTGCCTCGGCCTCCCCCAGCCCGCGCTGACAACCGGACCCATGGGTTGGCTGCTCCAAACAGCACCTCTGAGTCTGGCAGCTTCGTTCCCCTGCGAGGAGAGGGGACGAATTGCGCTCCCCGTGAACACGCGCGTGCCGGTGTTGCGCTTGCAGGGCACTGAAATGCTGGGGTATTTCCAGGATTACTGTGAAACGGGCGGCGGGAGCCGCTGGCCTGGCCTGGCTGCCCGGGCCGCGCGCACACGCTTTGCGTGGTGACACCTGTAGTGCTTGTGCCTTTCTCTGCTGTAAAGTTGCTTTGTATTTCCATGTTCCGTTCTGCACACCTTTATGTACACTCTTGTCATTTGATCTTCAGCTCTGGTTTTCATGTAATATAAATGTGTATATATAAATAGATCAATTTTGTACTCGTGTGTCTCTGAGCTGTTAAAGTATTGTTTCATACATTTCTTTTCCTTTTTGGAAGCACTGAATCAAATCCTACTCCATGTTATTTAACAAATGAAATGAGCAGCTCTTGGTTGTCTTTTAGAAACGTCATGTCCGGGGGCTCTGAGTGGCACCAACTGCATCCTCCGGCCAGCGGCAAGGAGGCCGGGACACGTGGAGGGGGGAAATCATGGCAGGGCCCCGGGGGGAAAAAAAATCTCTAGATAGATCTGTGCTGGCGCGAGGTGCCCTCGCACCCATTTCCCAGTGTTTCCTTGAAATACTTCAGGGGGACAGTAAAGCTGAATCTTGCTAACGTGGAGCCTTCCACATAGCAGACGTGGATAAACTATTTGCTCTCCCCGAACCACGAGGGTGTCTGAGGGGGACCCTGTGTCCCCGTCCCTCTTCGCTCCAAGCACCTGCTCCTTGGAGCCACCTCAGTCCTGGGGCCTTGGCTGGTGGCCCCACGGCAACACCCGTCCCAAAGAGATGCTCGGGAACACCCGGCACGACGTTTGCGGGGGCTTTTAACGCTGGAAACAGGACTTTGCGCTCAGTTACGTGACGCTGGGAGCCGGCCCTGTGGCACCGGGGGCTTCTCACGGGAGTGATGCCCTCAGGATCAGGATGGCTGCGATGGCTAAAAACGAGAAACCAAAATGCGGGATCTCAGGGCAGGGCTGGATGGGGCTCAAAGCCACATCCTCACGGTGACCCCGGCTGCGAGGCTGGTGCTGATGGGAACAAGAAGCTGATTCACTGCCCGCGTCTAAGCAAGCCTGAGCTGCAATACCAGCTACTCGGTAGCTGGAAAAGCAGGGGAGGAAACGCGAGCAACGCAGCACTGCAGCTGTGATTCATGCTAGTGCGGGTTTTACAGTACAAGCAGAAGGCAATTGGGGCTGAAGCAAAATGTGAAACTTCAGCTTGAGCATCGGGAAACAGAGGAAAGAGCAGGAATCCTGACCCAAAACCCGGCCAGGCCGCCGAGCGCCCGGTCCGGGGAGCGGGCAGGCGGGCTCCTTCCCGCCAAGCGGCCGGAAACGCGGGGTTTCCGCGGCGGTTCCGCGGGGTTTCCGCGGGGATGCGCGAGCTCCCGGCGCTGCCGCGGGCGACGCAGGCGCCGACCCGAGCGACCCGCCGCTTCCGGCCGCGGCCCCGCGGCGCCGGCGGGAGCGCGGAGCGTGCGCGGGGGCAGCGCGGGGCGCCGTGGGCGCCGGGCCGCGCGTGGGGGCGCGCGGGGGCGCGCGGGCGTCTCGCCGCCTCCACTGCGTGCGCGCGGCTGCTCTCGCCCGTCAGGCGCGGTGGCCAAGTGGTAAGGCGTCGGTCTCGTAAACCGAAGATCGCGGGTTCGAACCCCGTCCGTGCCTGCTCGCGGCAGCGCGGGCGGCGGCAGCCGGGGACCCGCGAGCGCTGCCTTCTTTGCTGCCCCTTTTTGCCCCCGCCGGACAAAATCGGGATCGGGGGGCCGGGTTGTGTGTGCGGGGCGGGTGTCTGAGCGCCGCTGCCCTGGGGGTTCCCGTGTCCTCGCGCCCGGGACCCCCGCAAGGCCAAGGCCCCCGTGGGGCCTGCGGCTCCGGCCGCGTTTCCCGGGGCTCCGCGCCCAGGGATCGCCCTTTGCCCCAGGGATCTCGCAGGCTGGAGCCGGGTGCTCAGCTCACGTGCAAGGAGCCGTGGTTGAAATGACAGCAATGACTGCGCTGCTCTGCTGGGAGGAAGCACCGCGCGAGCGGGAAAGCCAGGAGCTCCCCTTGCTGGTCTCTTCTTTGCCCGTGCTTTTTTATTTTTATTTATTTAGTTATTTATAGATTTTTTTTTCCCCAGAAAATCCTTAGCAGCCTCCCTCAGAATATAGTTCCTCTTGCAAATGTGGACTTAGCAAATGAGGGTTGAAGTGAGGCCCGTTTTTGTCCTTCCTAACAAAAACACGTGGCTGCTAATACATTTAAAAGCTCCGCGCTGAGTTGCGGCTGGAAACCTTGTCCGTGTTTAGGTGCCGAGCAGCCCGGCCTCGCTGGACTGACAGGTCCTTAGTCAGAGTCCAAAGGCCTTGGTGCCCCTCGCAACTGCTATTGAAATAAGAGCAAGAAGGGTGATGGTGCCGGTCAGCCCGGGGCAGCGGTGCCGAATCCCCACACGCGCCCGTGTGTCCCGCTGCACCTTCCTGGCTCCCCCGTAATTGTCCATGATAGACACGGATGGGGATGAGGTCGCTGCAAGCAGAGACGCTCGAGCTGGAGCCCTGATTCCTAAGCGGAATCAGAGCTTGTTTGGCCTCTGATTGTTTTTCTCCTGTCTCCCATACGCACCCGCACAGGCCCCTTCGTGGCCTGGTGAGGAGGGAGCTGCCGCGCTGCGGGCCGGGGTGACGCCGGAGCACAGGACGCACCCGCGCGTGCCCGGTCCCGCAGAGCACGCGGTGCCGCTCCTCGCACGCGCCGCTGCCGAGTTGTTCCCTGGCTGAGTGATGGGCTCCAGCTTGCCCAGCCGGGCAGCCCTCCGTGTCTCCGGTGTGGTGCCACAATGTGGAGCGCCTGGCTCTGGGCCAGGGCTGCTCCCGTGCTCCGCACAACGCATCCCTTGCAGGGGACGGCATTGCCCGGAGCAGCGCCCGGGAGCGCGCCAGGTTCGTCCCCGGGGCCACACGTTTGGCTCATGGGTCTTGTAAAACAGTTTGTCTTCCCCTCGCCCCCCCGCCCCAAAAATGACAATTTTCAGTAGTGATGGAATCTCTTGTTTCATCGTTACTGTTCTGGGCTACTGTTGGTCTAACAGCGTTAATATTTTGATGTCAAACTGCTTCAAACAAACTGCTTGTGCTCGTTTTTAGGGTCGCACAAGTCGTGATGCTTCACAAGGAGATTCACATGCGGGGTTACTTGTGGCCGGTTGGCCAGCCCATCAGCGATGCTTCCTGCTTCCCTGCCTTGCTCTCCTGCTGTGCAGCTGGGGACAGGATTTTCGGTCAATTTTTGTGCTCCACATTGGCCTGTGCTGTGATGAGCAGGTTCTTAATACAGCTAAAGAGAAAGAATGTGATCAGGAACAAGGGATGGAGCATGAGGCCGTGAGAGCAGGGGGTTGGTGGATGTAACCTACAGCCTCAGCCTTTCCTAAAAGCTGCTGGAGACTTTTCTTGTTCAATCCAAGCGATTCTGGCAGCGTCTGTGCCTGTGACCCGAGACTGGGCCGGTGTCCTGCCCAGTTCTTGGAGGTTTAATACAACCGGTGCTCGGGGGGATCACTGCTGCGAACGCTCCGTTTCCACACCTCCCTGCAGCAGAGCCCCTTTCCAGGACACGCGTACAACCTATTCTGTCTTTCAGGTCTCATGCTCATGGTCCGTGATTCACTTCGCGTTTTACTATCTGTTTTAAACAGCGTGTTCCTTGGCACGAAATCCTCATCAGGCTGGCGGCCAAGGAACACTGTCTTCCGCGCGGAGGATTCGCGGCGCCCGTCGCAGCGAGCAGCGAGACGGCAGATGCAGCTAAGGCCTCTCTGTCCTGCTCGGGGACCCGGGTGTCCCACCACGAAGCCCTGAGTGCTCCAGGCCTCTGGTGCCGTCTCCGCGCACACGGCTGTGTACGTGACTTCTGTATGGATATGGGAGCTCAGTGCAGTGGAGACACCAGGGCTGTGTCAGCGCGCGGCAGGGCAGCACGAGAGCAGCGAGCGCCGGCGCCCTGTGGGCAGGGCCACACGCCGGCCAGGGCACCAAGGACCCTGAGCTCCGGCACGGGGCAGGTGAGGCTGCGGAGAGCAGCAGCGTGCGGCCGATGTGTGGGAATGGAGGAGACTCTCCCGCTCAGGGGGCTCCCGCCGCCCTCCTGTCTCTGCCTCACGCTGCCGAGGCCTCGGGACATTAGCAACCCTTCCCAGCGCGGGGTTCGCTGGGTGCCCACGGCTGCTCACACCGCGGTGCCGACCCGCACGTGGCACCCGGGAGGGTCGAGCGCATCCAGCGCCGTCAATGAGGCCGAGCGCAGGAGCTGCCGCCACCCCAGGGCTGAACGTGGGGACCCTGCGGCGGGGCCGAACGTGGGGACCCTGCGGCGGGGCCAGGCCGGGCTCTCGGGAGCGGGGAAGCCCCGGGGGCTCCGCGGAGCCGCGCGGCGCGGCCGGCAGGGGGCGCGCTCCGCCCGCGGGCGCGGGGCGCTGCGCGGCGCTGCGCGGCCGGAGCCGCCGCCGCCGCCGGCGGGAGGAGCGCGGAAAAAAAAAAAAAAAAAAAAAAAAAAAAA
>JASSRY010000449.1:2679541-2691093 GCA_032466555.1 Tinamus major
CGGGACCCCCCCGCCCCCCCGGGCTTCGCCTTCGGGAAACGCACGGGGCCTTTCGGGATTTATTTACTGTTAATGCAAGTGCAGTCACTCGTGCACAGCCTGGCCTGGCTCCTAGGGGATCCCCTCTTACCGGCTCTGCTGATTTCCCCCCTCACCCTTTCAAGTGCCTTATCAAGTCCTGGATTCCACGTGGGCAAACGGTGCGGCTTGGGGTGTTGCGCTGCGTCCCTATTTTCAGTCGTGATATTTAGCACATAAATACAACTATGGGAGTGTGTACTGGTGTGTACATTGTATTTATGGCCGTGTCATTACTTGCTAAGGTCTTATATTAGCTTTATGGGGAGGGTCTGCCTAAGTTTTGCTCCTGTAGGGTGTTTTTCTTACCCCTGGTGCAGTTGAGGATATTGAGACGGCATAAGAGGACAAGTGGCAGCAGTGCTCTCTGGAAAAATGCTATAAAATGGAAAATCAGGCTCTTCCTATGTGTTTTTTGGGCCGCTTGGTGTGAAGCTCTGGCGCTGGAGGATGGTGCAGGGCTGCACGCGGGCATGTGCGCACTCCAGCCCAACACACAGCTCCCAAGCGCCCGTCCCGCAGGCTTTTGCAACCCTGTTTTCTGTCCAGCTTCCTGCAGAATTTGCCCGTTAAAACAGCCATTAATGTTTACTTAGTGTTTTGCAATTTGGAAAGGTTTGCAAGCGATATTGCAGGTCTCTGCTCACTGCTTTTTTGCCCCCCCGCGTTCAGCTCTCTCTGTGCTGACGGTTGTGCCCAGCCGCTGGCGCGAGCGGCTGCTGCTCCGAGCGGTGTCCGGGCGCCTGGCCCTGCGGAATCGAAGCCGCTTCCCGCATGAGTGTGTCCCGGTGCCGGAGCTTGGGAGCGGCCGGCTCTGCCCGGTGCGTCTTCGCTTTATAAACTTGCTCTGTAGTGCAGGGGCGCTCACTTTGACAGCAAATTTTAAGGGAAGTTTTTTTTATTTTTTTATTTTGCAGATTTCTTCACCCCCAATGCTTTTTTTTTTTTTTTTCCTGTCTCTCTCCTGGAGAACCCTTGTCTAGAGACCAAAAAAAGGAAAAGTGTGTGAAAGTCAGGAGAAAAGGCAAAAATACCAACTGATGCCCTTTTTGGAGAGCAAACAGTTGGGGAAAGTTCACAGCCCTCCGCACCCTGCAGGTCTTTAGCTTCTAATGAAATTAATCTGCAGTGAAATCGCAGCAATCTGATTCTAATCATCTGCCCTGGAGCCGGCCAGAGGGCTGAGGGCAGCAGCGCAAAAACACTCCGGGCAAGTGGAGCCGGAGCCGGGACACTGAGCGCCGGCGGTGGGGAAGGGGGACAGGGAGCAGATCCCGCTCCGCCGGCTCCGGCAGCCTCTCCGGGGCGGTTCGCGCCGCCTCTCCCTGCTCTTGGAGCAGCTGCCGGGCGAAACCGGAGTTTTCCCTTTCTTGGGAGCCTCTCTGGTTTGTGGTTTGCTCTGCAGGCTGGGCAAACTGCTGGGCTCGGCGTTTGCCAGATTTATCACAATCTGAAAAATTTTCTCCCCGCGATAATTGCTTTCTTCCTCCCTTGAAGTAACTTTTGACAGATTTTTTCCCCCCTGCCCACATCCCCTCCCAATTTGGAAAGTTCTATAGCATGGTTGGGGCTAGCTATATTTTTTGATGTAGGTGCCCTGGTAAAATCTTGGTTTCTTTAGCAAGAGAGTGCTCAGTATTTTGCAGCCATCCGGGCTCCCTAAATATGTTCAACAGAACTTCCACCCAGTCACTTTTTGTCTTGTCTTCCATGGTGGCATTTGCCAAGGTGAAAGGACCTGTGTTTTACCCCACGCCACGTCCGTGTGTTTGGGCTCCTCGCGTGATGTGGTGGTTTTTAGCTGCTCGGGCTCTGCTGACCGGCTTGCTGATACGAACAATGTGTTTTTTGCCCCATCCCTCTGCATTGCTCGCGGTTATTCAGGTTGTTGCTGCGCACACCGTGCGGACGGGCACTTTTCAGCTCGCGACACCCGCGCCGGCCTCGGCACTGGCTTTACCCCATCCCTTGGCCATCCTCAGGCTGGGATAGCCCCTTGTCTCGTGGCCCAAGAGCCTCTTCCTGCATCAAATTGCAAAGCAAAAATTTTGCATGTTGGGTGTTGCTGGGCCGCGGCTCAGCAGGTCGGAGGGGGCGGCTCTGCCCTGAGCTGGGGACAAGCTCCGAAGCTCCTGCTGCGTCTCCGCAGCTTTCCCGGGAGCGCCTGGTGCTCCGGGCTGCAGCCTCCGCCCCAGGACGGGGCTTTGTTTTATTTTCGCTTCGTGCCCCTCTTGGAGCCCGGACCTGCCCTGCTCGGGCAGCTTGGCAGGGCTGCGGCCGCTCCGGGCGCTCCGTTTATCAGGGCTTTCCGGGGAAGTTTATTACGCCGCTGGAGTGGCATTCGCAGCCTCCTACCCAAGCGGGTAAATATTTGGCAGGTTCTCCTCCTGCCACAAAAAAGGGCCATATTTTATCAGTGATAAGGCCTGGAAGAAAACCATCTTGAGCGTTCAGGGCTCCGTCTGCCGGGTCCCATTGCCCGGCCGGGCACTGGCCGCGGTGGCACCGGGGGGACAGGGGCTGGCGCTGCTCTGCCTGGGGCTCGCGTCCCGCTGCCGCGGGGTCCTCCCAACGAGGCATCGGAGCAGCTTTCCATGGGCCGGCCGGCAGCCGCGGGACCCTCCAGGCCGCTCGGATTTGGTGCAGGCCCTGGGGCTGTGCAGAGCGCCGGGATTGGGGCCCCTCTGCAGCCTGTAGGCGCCGATGGGAACGGGCACCCCTGGGCAGCAGCGTCCGGCCGTGCCGGGGGACTCCCCGCTCCTGTCCTGGCTCCCGCACGGCGCTCCGGGCGCCCGAGCGCGGTGCCGGCAGCGGGGCAGGCTGGGACACGCGAGGGACAGACCCGGAGCGCCCGGCACGGAGGAGCTGGCGGCGCCGCGGGCTGCAGCGGCCCCGGGAGCCCTCGCGGGAAGCGGGATCGCGGCTCCGGAGCGCCGCGCCGGCTGCAGCGGCACGCGGGCTCTCCGGCTGCAGCTCCCGGCTCCGTTGCGTTCCCGGGAAATGAGCTGGGAGCCGGGAGCCGTGTGAAGAGTCTGGTGCGAAAAGGCCGATGATTTCGGATAGAGGAATATGGCGGCCGCTCAGGCAGGGTTTAAAATCATCAGTGCTGCTTTGATGCGTTGTGAACGGGAAAGTTTCCTTGGCTCTTCTTTCATGGGGGTGTTTTACACTTGAAAAATGCCATAAAAACAGATTGAAGGCCTCAGTTACATTTAAAGGATTTATCTTTATTACCAAATCGGCTTTGACTGCCAAAACATTTGGTGTAATTGTGAGTTCATCTGGTAATTCGGAGGGGAATATTTCTGGAGAGGGGAGACAGGCCGGGGCAAATGCAACAGTTGTGCAGAATGAGAGGCCAAAAGATGGATAAACCTGGAGCAGCTCGCCCGGTTTAGTTGCATTTGTTTTAGACCACAAAACTGAACAAATAACGTAATTAGTGAAAAACTTAGATATTTATGGTATCTAGCTTTTTTTTTTTTTTTCCAATATCACAGTGGATTATTTAGCAATAGTAAATGGTATTTTATGTATTATGTTTTTAATATAGTGTGAGTGTTTATTTGACTTAAGTTATCTTCTGGGCTTGAAAGAGGGCCTGAATCCAGGTTTTATAAATAACTTATATTAATCTTTTCAAAACAATTGCACCGCAGCACGAAATTCAACTGCACAACTTTAGCCGAGTTCCTTAAATTGGAGCTAGCAAAGAGCTGTTAAAATTTCACCCAAACACATTGGCAAAGGGGCAGAATCTCTGCGTCCTTTCGCGGGGTCTCTGGGCTGTGCTTAGGCTTGGGTTACTCTGAGCCCTGGCCTAAATTTAGCCGCGGGCCCCGCACGCTGCCCTCGCCTCGCCGGGGCTTGGGCCGCGTGGAGGATATTTGAGCTGGTTTTGCACCTCCCCGGGGAATAAATTACCGCCTCAATGAGAACATTCACGCACATTTATGACACGAGAGCTACGAGCAGTCGCAGGGGCTGCCGCGCGTCCGGCTCCTGAGACTCGCGCTATCTCCGGCCCCCTTCCCAGCCTTGATTTAATTTCTGTATCGATGGCCATTAAAGGCAAGGAGAAACAATGCAGGCGCGTTTTTCTCTGCCAGCGTTTGTTTGCAGACGTCTCTGCAAACAGCAATAAACTTCCCCCCTCCGAGCGTCCCCGCCGTGAGGGCCTGCGGGCCCAGGGCTGCTGCTTCGCATGCCCTGCATGAAGCTGCAGTAGCTCCAAGAGTAAGGAAAAAGCCTATGACCCAGCCTGGGGTGTTATGTAATAGTTACATAGAGTTTGGGGATGTTTATATAGATATTTTTATTTTATTTTTATTTATTTTCAGGTATTATTGTCTTTAAAAAAGAGTGTAGCTTTAACTCCTATCAGATGTCTTGAAATAAATCTTTAAATATAAATGGGGGTTGCAGGTTGCCTACATCCCAGAATGAGTTTTCAGGTCTCCAAGGAGGAGCTGGCCTGCCCATCAGCAGCGGTGACGTCTCCCTGGTGTCCCACACAGGCCGCCCCTGTGAGCCGGCGCCGTGTCCCGCTTGGCGCTAGCTAGTCCTGTGCTCTGCACTCCGGTGCCTGGTAGGGGTTGTTGGGGATCAGCTTTGGGCGCTTCCCTCCCCGTCGTGCTGCGTGGTCACAGTGTTTGTAAATTCTGCACCTCGCAGGCTTTTGCTGACTTTGCAGGGGAAATATTTCATACCCTGAGCAAAGCGGTGCCTGGAGGGCAGCGCTGCGGGAGACGGGGCCTTTCCCGGCACCTTCCCGGTGGTCGCTCCAGCCCGGCTTCCGCGGCAGCCCAAGCGCGGCCCGGCCGGCTTTTTTTAGCCAAGTTCCCCAAAACGTTGCTGTTCCGGGCCTGCTTTCGAGGGCAAAGAGCAGTGCTGACCTGGCCACCAGGGAGGGAAGGATCTGCAAAGAAAAGTGAAACAGAGGCCGGGGATGGGGCGGCCGAGCTGCAGGCGGTGCCGATGGTTCTGGGAGCACCGGCTGCCGGCGGGATCGGCACCAACAGCGGCTCCGTCTCGATGCGCTCGTCCTGCTGCAGAAGGACTAAGCTACCTAGGATGGAGCTGGACCTTAAAGCAGGAGCCTTTCCCCTGGCTAGTGAAACTGTGTCCACCTGCCCCTTCCCCCAGCCAAACTTCAAGGTTACTGTTGTGCAGCAAGGCTGAAATGAGGGGAAGAGAAGTCACGTCCAGGCTCGCAGGCCTAAAGGTTGTGCAGGGCCACACAGCGAGCAGGGGACCAAGCAAATAGGGCACCTAATGATAGACTTCGTGTTCTTTTTAATGGGTGATTTTATTGCATTTTGCACAGAAAAGGCTGTAAACTTAGAACAAAAAAGCAGCATCTCGGCAGCCATTGGCAGGGCTGGGAACAACATCCCAATACTGCTAGCAGGAGCATGAGGCCGCTCGGGCTGTGCCGTGCCAGGCCATGGCGCTGCCCTCCCTGCTCTCGCCTGCCTGGCAGCTGAAACACACCCTTTTTGTGAGGGTTTGGCTGGAAAACGGCACCGGGGACACGTGCTGTGAGGGGGTGAGGGCAGGAGCAGCCTCGGTGCTCCGCTCCGGAGCTGCTGGTCCCTCCACGGAGGCTCCGGGCCTGGCGGTCGCAGGCCGAGTCCTCTGCGCGCTCAGGGCTGCGGCTCGGACGGGGCGAGGGCCATTCCCAGGGGACCAGGGACGCGGGTGCCCCCCGCTCTGCGGTGCAGCCCTGTGTCCCCGGTGCCCCGCTCTGCAGTGCAGCCCTGTGTCCCCGGTGCCCCGCGCGGGTCCTGCTGCTCCTGATGAGCCCCAAAAAGCGGCGCTTTCTGGTGCCCTGGGTCGCGTGCGCTCCAGCCAGCGACGTGCGAGTCTGCGTGACTGCCCGGGCCAGCGTGCGCTGGGTGGCTGAGCGTGTCCCCGTGGTGATGATGATGATGATGAGGAGGAGGAGGAGGAGGCCGGACGTGCTCCGTGCAGCAGCAGAAGGGCCGCGTTCCGTGTTTCTGTTGCTGCCTTTGCAGGTGCTTGGGAGCCAACCAAGGCCCCGACGCCGTGAGTCAGAGCGAGGGTTTTGGCTGGAGCTTGGAAACGAGTTCAAAAGCGTTGGCAGGGCGGCAGCTCGCGGTGCCTGTGAGCGGCTACGGCAAGGCCGGGCGCGGTGGCACGACGAGCAACGTGAGCACGTTTACTCTTTGGCAAAGACGCCCCTTGTTTTTAAAGGAGATGTTCTAAAATCCCCTTGGCTTGGCCGTTTCCATGAATGCAGCACATGGCAAAGCCTTCCTGACCATCATTTACTTTTGTAAATAACAGCAGCAAGTGTCATCGTGTTTCCTCCTATTCCTCCTTTAAAGCTTCTGGATGCTCCTTGCAGAGGAATTGATCCCTCAAAGGAGGGATGCGGCCACAAGTGCCACTTGCAGCGGGGCTGCAGCTGCTTTATTATAATGCTGCTGCGTTTTGTTCTTTAAGACGCAAATCATATTAGGATGAGAATCACAGACCATGTTTTGGAAATAATTTGGGGGTCCAGGGCTCGCTTTCATTTGACCCCTCCCCTGTCCTGGAAGAACTTGCCATTGGGTTGCAAGTGGCTCCATCAAAATCCAAGTTCCTGCTGAATTAAAAGGATAGGCTGCGATTGCTGAGAGGACTTGTGAGCAGGCACTAAAAAACACTAGCCAACCACTTGGCAGTTCTTAGTCGTAAACCTAAAATTCTGTAGGTCGCCTTTGAAGAAATTACTGCTGAGAAGCGGGTAGCAGCCTCTCCTAATGAACATCCCGGCTTTACGTCCCGGCACGCAGGAGCCGGTGACATCCCTGCCCTCCCGGGGACCTGGAGGGGACCGAGCGGCAGCAAGAAAAATGAGGGACTTTCAGGGGCAGCTGTGTTTTACTAACCCAGTCATAATGCCCCTAAAAATCCTTATTGTTCTTGCAATGGTCGACTGTGTCCGCGGCGCGGGCGGCCTCGCAGGTAAGCGCTGCAAAGGCTGCGCGGGCTGCGCGGGTGCCAGGACCGGGACGCAAAGGCGGGAAGGAGCCAAATGAAGCAGGGCTGAGTGCTCCCCCCTCCCAAGTAGCTCCCTTGAAATGTTTTCTGGATTTTTGCCCCCCAAACTTTATCTTGCAGGCACAAGGGCCCAATCCTGCCCATGTTTTTCCTGCTCAGGGCCCTCCGTGCACCCGCATTGGCTTTAGAAATCACTTTCTGCAAAGCCCACGTCAGCGATGGGTGCGAGCTTGTATTAAATGTATTCTTTTCACTTTAGTGAAAGCGCTGATGTTTTTAGCCTTAATGCCATTCATTAGCCTGCAAACTCTGGATCCCAACTAATCCCTTTTTCCCTCCTCTCCGAGCTGCCTGGGGTCCCTGCAGCTCCCGGCTCTCTCCGGTCCCGTCTCCGAGCATCGTTTCTCCTCTCATGCCTCAGCTCAGGCAATGCTGCAGTAATTGCACGTGCAGATGTCATCTGTCAAACAGAACCACAATTTTCTATTCATTGCCACCTTTGTGTGTTCTAACACTGTATTTGCATTTTCTGAGAGCTGCTGTATATGGAGCACACGTTTTTGGTTCTGACGATGTCAGAAACTCCCTAGGGGTGAGGAGATCCCAGTTAATCTGGGCCCTGAGCAGCCCCTTGCCCCGGGGCTGCCTGTTTAGCTGTTACCTTCCTGAAAAGACTTTGTTAAACTTGGTGGGATGTTTGTCACTTAATTGATATATTTATCCATCAATTCTGCTTTACCTATCCACTATGCCAGTCAATCAGCAATGCATGTGTTTTTTTTTTCTCTGTGCTTCGCCCATCGGTTTTCACCTGTGTTTTCTTGGATTTTGTGGTTCTGCAGCAGCTTCTCTCATTGTGCTCGCTGTTCCCAGGAGCTTTTCAACTGCTTTTCTTGAAGTTTGCTGCTTTGCACAGGAGCAGTGGCTGGAAGCCCCGCACGTGCCAGCGAAGGCGCAGTACGAACCCGGGAGCGCGGCCGCCTCCGGGACCGACCCCGTGCGGCTGCAGGACCGTCCCTGACGCCCCCTCCTTGCCTGGGCGCCGCGAGCAGAGGGGCCCTCGTTGTCACTCGGCTCCTCCTTTCCCAGCGGGATGAAGGAAGGCGCCGCTGCGGCCGCGTGCGGAGCCCGGCCGGGAGGACTCGGCCCTGCGCTGCCCGTGGGCTGCTGCCCCGGCACGTCTGGCTTTGCCGCCTCTGGCTTTGGAGCTGGCCTTGTCCTAGGAAGTCCTCGACCTTCTGCCCCTCTTCACAAGTGTCTCCTCACCCGGTGGCTTCCCTGGTCTCTACCTCATGCTGAAACAAGATGGGAAGGGTTGAATGTTTTCCTTGGCAAAACCACGTGGATGGAGTTCGTTTGGTCTGTTTTGGTTCGGATATCTGCCCAACTGGCTGGACACAATCGCCTTGACTGCTATGAGACTGGAGACTGGAGACTCGCCAGAGTGGAGTATCTGTGCCGAAAACTGCAAGAGCTGCAATGGGGTCTTGTAACTTTATTTTTTTCCAAGTGTTTCCATGTTACAATTTTTATCTTTAGTATCTACACCTTACTGGGGGTATTTATATGTTAAAATAAAGAGCGTGGCTGGGCGATGCTGCAGGGAGCCTCCCCAGCGCCGCCTCCATCCCGACGAGGAGGCGGCCACCTCTGGAATCTGACGTCGGCGGGACCGGCGCGACCCGCAGCGAATGGAGCTTCTCCACGTGGGCCATGGGATTTCGGCTGGTGGGAATGCCCAGGGCGCTGTCCCCATGCCCGGGGCCCTGCTCTTGTGCGTCCCGCTGTGCTGCAGCTCGCCCTGCCTCTGTCTATGGACACCTCTGGGTCTCTTTTCTGAAAGGCTAGTGCCATTTAGCACCTCCAACCTGCCTGGGAAAAATGCAGGAATACCTAAAATAACAGCGTGTTGTCAAGTCCACAAAGGCTGTAAGGTTTTTCTTTTTTCAGGAATCGGTCTCAGGTGGTGGCAGCAGCTTCTGCTGCACTTTGGCATCACTTCAGTGTCCTTTGAGCTGTCCTCTCTATTATATGCTAAATAGTATATGCATTAAAAGAGAACCCACTAAACAAAATACCTTAGTTTGTACACACAGATGCACACACAAATACACTTATTTTCCCTGGAAAACAGCCCCCAGAGGTTGGCCAACATCAGAGCCACCCTCTGCATTGCTCAGGGCTTGGTCATGGTGCTCCTGCAGCCCGCAAAGACTGAACTAGAAGCAGCTTGGGGTGAGATCCCTGCTGGGGGAAGGAAAAAAGAAACCCAAATTGCTCTTCAAGCACCAGCAATTCTATTAATGTTTGTGAAGCGCTGGGGTCGCGGTGCCGCGGGGCAGGGACCCTTTCTCCAGCGCCCTGTAACATTATCAGCCGCTTTCCGTGCACATTGCTCCTGTCCGGAGCAATTTCATGTGGCCCGTTCAATCAAACAGAAATGGAACGTCAGCCACATGACCGGAATGAAACCAGGACAGGAAATACATTTTTGCAGGCGAATTTGTTGCTTTCTTTCACTGGAGCCCTTTGGTACTTTGCTGCCATTCCCGATGAATAGCTGCTTCACGGAGGAAATACGGCTATTAAGGCAAACTTTCTTTGCAGTTTAAGCATTTAATTTATCGGAAGGCTGCTGAAATCCAGCCTGTCAAGATTCCTTTAGTCTTAGC
Organism: Tinamus major; assembly: GCA_032466555.1. Taxonomy (NCBI): domain Eukaryota; kingdom Metazoa; phylum Chordata; class Aves; order Tinamiformes; family Tinamidae; genus Tinamus; species Tinamus major. The sequence continues at coordinate 2,689,303 of JASSRY010000449.1, forward strand.
ACGTTGTTGTGTTTTGTCTTTTTAATTGGCCTGGAATTGGCCGTGTTTAAATGAGGGAACATCTGCGGGAGTTGCTGGGAAGGGGGCAGGTTGGCCAACCTCTGCAAGAGCCAGAGCCCGTCCTGGCGCCCGGTTTGTGCTGCCTAAAGGAAAAAAAAAAATAGAATAAAATTACATTAAATCACGCTCTCCTTGCCCGCCCCCCAACAGAATGAAGATCCTTCTCCGAGCTGCAGGGCAAGCATGCTGGCAGCTTTAGGAAGCCATTCTTATGAAGTACAGATTTTTTTTTTTAAGGGAAAATTAATGTGTGCTGGTCACAACTCCCAGCTCAGCCTCTTCTGATGAGTCACTGGCATCTGTGCCAGCCTGACCTCCCCAATTGGGGGCACATTAGAGCCGAGGCGTTTTCAATGACCCCACAGGGCCGTGGCGAGCAGGCGGCCTCGTGGCACGGCTGGGTGCCAGGATGCGTTTCCAGCGCACAGGCCATGGGCAGAGCCGCGGTGCCGCTCTCGCTGGTGGCCGCCGAGCCCCAGGGCCACGGCCATGGCAAAGGGACAGGATCCTGCCCGCCCGACCCGGTGCTCCCAGGCGGAGCCGCCGCCACGGCCGAGTCCCGTGTCTGCGCGTCCGTGTCGTTATGGGCTGCGCCTAATTGGGCAAAGGCAGCCACAGGCAACCACGTGCATCGGAGTCAAATACCATTTTTAGGAGTGGGAGCTGCAAGTGTGATTAAAATAGCCGCGGACCAAGGCACCCTGATGATTAATGGACGTTTTCTGTGCGCCGAGGACGCGCCGTGTCCTGCAGACTCCGCTTCCTCCGGGAGGCCCATGGAGTACAGTTTGGCCAAGAGCTCCTGAAGAGCGGAGCACAGACTGTTGGGTCAGCTTTTCCTCTCCTTTATGTTGCACGTCAGCTGTGCCATGAGCCTTGACTGATCGGCCCTATTTCTGAGCTGTGCAACGGGTATTAGGAGCCATCACCAACGCGCCAGCGCTGGCGGCTGCGGCGCACGGAGCAGCTCCGCTCACCCGCCAGGCCCAGCCCCGCGGCGGCCACCAACGCGGCTATTCCAGAGCCTCTCCGGCCTCCTGCGGCTGCTCCTGCCGGTACCGTGGGCTTCCCAAGCCCCCGGCGCCCGGTGTTGCCCCCCGCTCCGCGCGGCTCCCGCCCCAGCAACCTCCGTCTGCCGCCCCGACCGGCCCCGGCACCTATCGATGGCCCCGGCGGAGCAGCCTGGCCAGGGGAGCACAAGGGGATAGAGGAGGAGGAGATGGGGAACGAGGCAGCCGGAGCAAAGCTGCGCTGGGGAGCCCGGGCGTGTGTGCGCCCCACGTGTGTGTGCCCCACACATGTGCGCCCCGTGTGTGTGCCCCACACGTGTGCACTCCACGTGTGTGTGCCCCACGTGTGTGCGCCCCACGTGTGTGTGCCCCACACGTGTGCGCCCCGTGTGTGCGCCCCACACGTGTGCACTCCACGTGTGTGTGCCCCATGTGTGTGTGCCCCACGTGTGTGCCCGTGTGTGTGCCCCACGCGTGTGCGCCCCACGCGTGTGCGCCCCATGCATGTGTGCCCCACGTGTATGCACCCCATGTGCATGTGCCCGTGTGTGTGCCCCACATGTGTGTGCCCCACGTGTGTGCACCCCACGCGTGTGCACCCCACGTGTGTGCGCCCCATGCGTGTGTGCCCCACGTGTGTGCGCCCCACGTGTGTGTGCCCGTGTGTGCCCCACGCGTGTGCGCCCCACGTGTGTGTGCCCGTGTGTGCGCCCCATGCGTG
>JASSRY010000449.1:2731875-2749224 GCA_032466555.1 Tinamus major
GAACCGGTGCCCACCACCGCCTGCCCCAGGCCCCGCAGCACGGAGCTGCATGGAAGCGCACGGAGCAGCACGGAGCTACACGGAGCTGCACGGAGCCGCACAGAACTGCATGGAGCCACACAGAGCTGCATGGAACTGCACAAAGCTGCACAGAGCTGCATGGAACTGCATGGAACCGCACGGAGCTGCATGGAACTGCATGGAACTGCACGGAACTACACGGAGCAGCAAGGAGCTGCATGGAACTGCACAGAGCTGCACAGAGCTGCACGGAGCTGCACGGAGCTGCACGGAGCCGCATGGAACTGCATGGAACTGCACCGAGCTGCATGGAACTGCACAAAGCTGCACGGAGCTGCATGGAACTGCACGGAGCTGCACGGAGCCGCATGGAACTGCATGGAGCCGCACGGATCCGCACGGAGCTGCATGGATCCGCACGGAGCTGCACCAAGCTGCATGGAACTGCACGGAGCCGCGCTGAGCTGCATGGAACTGCATGGAGCTGCATGGAGCAGCAAGGAGCTGCATGGAACTGCATGGAACTGCACGGAGCCGCACGGAGCTGCACTCGGGCCCTGCATGCGTGGCAACCGCCCATCCTGGCTGGTCCCATCCAGGTGCTTCCACGGACTCCTGCAGAGCAGAGAAGAGCATCCTCCGAGGGCGCTGCATGGGCTCCATCACGGTCCTCTGCCTTAGGATAAGCGGAATCACCCTCCGGAGGCTCCCCCTGCTCCTTGTCAGCTCGGCAGGGAGTCCGGCTCCAGCCACGACTGGCTCAAATGGAAACGCCTCATTTCTGGATGAGTTAGAGCAGAAATATCTCACCCTTAGTCGGGAAAGTAGTTGAAAAGAGATGAGTGGCTGCTGTTGCGTTTCTGGGAAATGTGTGATATTATATGATTTGTTAATTTGTTCCAGAGTTTCCCTTTATGCCTTAACAATACTGCTCAGTATTCAATTCAAATCGCAATGCTTAATGGCCTGTGGTCAGCTAAGCTTATCCTGCCTTTCTGTGCCAGCTTCAAAAATAAACAAAGCTGTGTCTACTGAGTGGCACAATTAGAGGGATTTATCCTGCCCCTACTCCAAGACCTCCTCCGGAACACAAAACAGCGTTCCGGTTAGGTTTGGAGCCGATGGATGGTGCTTTCCATCCCGCCATAGGGGACTGCGAGAGCTGAACTGCGCGTGCAGGTGCGACCGCCACGTTCAGGGCCACGGACACTAAGGGCAGCCTTAACACGCAGCGCGTTCCCGCAGCAGGTCGACCCCGTGCGCTCCACGCACCGCGGCTGCAAGCGCCCGAGCCAACAGCTCCCGCGGGTGACATTCCAAAGGGAACGCCTCAGCCCTGCTCTAAAACCGTAAGGCAAATCTAGCAACGTGTCTTTGCTTTCCTTTGCCGGAGATCTGTTCCGTTACAGTCTTAGGCTGAAGGAACATTTTTAAATCCATCACGCAACGAGACAGGTCACCTTGCTGTAAGTAGCTTAGACAAAATCTCTGGAATCCGACGGTAACAGCACAGAGCTCAGCTCTGGGGCCATCTCCCAAACTTCAAGTTACTTCCCAAGCCGAAGAGCCTCAGTGCCAGAGACCCTCTGCACAGGGAGGGCAAAACCGCAAGGGCCTTTGCTCCGCTCCCCCAGGGCAGCCTGCGGACCCGATGTTGGCCAACGGGAAGCGTTGGCTTCTTGGGATGCCCAGTGAACCGGGCCCTTTGCACAGGCCACTGAATTGAGCCTTGGCTTCAGCACGGCAAGCCTCGAAGCCTCAGCTTCCAGCCCTGCGAAGGCAGGAAAATGAACATCTCCCCTGCTCGAGAAGGGCTTGTTGAGGCTTGGAAGTCTGCAATGTGCTGCAAGATCAAAGGATCGGAATAATGTTACATATTCAATACAGGTCCATGCGCTCCTTGCAATGTCTGGAGGCGTGACGGATTGCTTAGCTTGCAGAGGAAAGCAGGAAAACAGGGATTTCACAAGCCCGGCTATTACAATGACTTAGGGCTCGCACTGGTCCTCCACGCGATGGGCGAGCAAGGCTGTTATCGCGCAGCAAGACGTAAAGCCCAGAGCATCTGGCAGTTTTAAGACCTGTCTTTATTGTATAGCAGAAGAGAAGACCTGGGCTGATTTTTCTCATTGTGAAAACGCAGCTTTTTCTTAGGCGTGTGAGTTGCCTCTCCCATTTGCAAACTTTTCTCTTTCTTTGGCCCCGGGCTTGGTGCGAAACGCAGCAGAGCTCTCAGCACTCAGACCCCCTGGGCCGTGGCACCCAAGGGTGCCGTGTGGCTGCAGAAGCAACGGCCCTTACGCCTGCCGCGACCGGCCAAGGCCTTTCTTGGAGCAGACGTGCTCAGGGAAGAAAACAAACAGTGCAGGGAAGCACCGGGACGAGCTCTCAGCTACAGTCCTGGAGTCACTGCTTTTATAACCCACACAAACCTACATGCTCTGGAGCTCGTTCCAGCCGCCATGAAAGGCCACCCCAGTCACCCGGGCCCTCTCCAGGGTGAACGCTTTGCTCTGCTTCTCCGAGAAGGCAGCACATACGTTTACGTTGCTAAAGCCAACGTCCCGCTCGTCGCCAGCTCTTCCGAACAAGCACACGTGGAACAGGACAAAGCAAAGCCGGCCTGGCCACCCCACAGGCGCACACGCGTGTCCACATGTGCCAACACCTCCATGTGATTACATGCATCTTGGCAGGCAGGAACACGTGTAGCACAGACTAAACCCGGTCCAACACGAGAGCCTTCCTGGAGCAAACTTCTCCGGCCGGAGCCCACGGGTCACGCTGACTCTGGCCGAGCCCTTGGCAGCCTCCTGGCCCGGGTGGCCAATGCAAGCAAAAGGCACGAAAGGCAGCAAAATCCAGAACAGGGGCTTTCTATAAATCACCTAAGCCAGGGCTGACAGACACAAAGGAAAAAAACTAAAGGGCACAGAAAAATACAACGAGATAAAATTGCCACGAGCTGCAGGGCCCACGGCAGCCAGGAAAGCTGGAGCTTTGTTTGGCGGAACGGAGTGCGGCACCAGGACACGACTGAACCCGGGAGGGCGGAGGGGAGCGAAACTTCCACAAATGAGCAAAACTTCCAAGTGCGAGATCTGAAGTCTGACATGAAAACTAAAAGTCAAGCAAGAAAATTCTTGCTTGCAAAACCTTAAGGAAAAGTGGCCAAGTGAAAGCCCACATTAATGCTGGCATTACCCAAGATTGTCATTACTGAAACAATGCTGGTGAGCAGACAAGAGCAATTGCTGGACTTTAATCAACAGTGAAGACAGCCAAGATTTTATAAAATGTTCCTCAGCTAATGCAGACAGCAAATAAGGTTTTGGGGAATGATGCCAAGTGCAAGAGGAAGGACCATGAAACCAGATCTGGGAGAACCAGGGAAGAAGTTTATGTGAATAATACCTCCAAGTCCGACAACAGAACCAAAAACCCCAGAAAGAAAACCAAAACCAACCCCAAGGCACCGCTGCTGCCCCAGCCCCGTGTAACTGCCCGTCTCCCGGCTGCAGCGATGCTGGAAGGCGCCGCCGCGGAGGCCGCGGAGCACAGCGAGCTGCGCCGGGCCCGACCGCGCTCCTGCAGGGCGCGGGGCAAGGCACGGGGCTGGAAATGGGATCTAAAGCTATGGAGATGGGAAACAAGGCAGAAACACTGCACTGCTACCCACTCTAATATCTCATCTGGTCTGGTGCCTGGGTATGTTTGCATTATGTATGGTAGCTGGTCCCTCACCTGAAGTTTTTTGAGATAAAAGATAACCTGTGCATACCTGGAATATTAGAAATTCATTTATTTCTGACTCTCTGGGGTCATTTTTGATAAAAGCAGCTTGAAATGAGACTGGATGTTGCTCTCCAAGATACGTTCTGGCTCAGCCATATGTTACCGGCTGCGGCGCAGGAAAACCCGGGATGCAATATCCCTGTGTCCCTGGCTGCTGCACGCAGGTGTTGGCAAAGGATCCCTGCGCTCCCCGGGACGGGAGCGATGCAGCGCTCGCACAGGTCCCTTCTGCAACATCATGAAGCGAGGCAAGAGAAAACGGACTGAGGAGAAGAAGGGAAGATCTCATAGAGCATCTGCAGCTCTTCAGCCCACGTGGGCTCCAGCGCAGTGACCTACGAGCTCCATGGCCATTGGTGACACCCTTGGATCAGGGCTTTGGCTGCGTCGTTACGTAACAGCTAAAGGCAAACTGACATTGAAGTCATCGAGAGCTCTCTGTGCCCTTCCTCTCAGGCTGTTGGAGGCAAATCCTGCTGCCAAGGGAGGAACCAGGAGGGGTTCAAAGCAGACGCACCCCTAGGACCAGCTTTGCCTCGTGGGCCGGGCAGAGCCATCGTCTCGAGGTGGAGAATGTCTCTATCCACTGAAGCTCCCACCTAAAGCTGCACTGTGCTCGTGTGCCACCTGGAATAAAGGTTTGCAGATTATATTTAAGAGCTTTCCTGTGCTGGGGAGCCAAGCAGAAAAGAAATACGCTTATATTTCTGCCAGTTCTTTTAAGGAAGAGAAATAAAAACCAGGTATCACTGAATCAGAATATCATGCTGTGGACATAAACTAAAAAAACACACTGATAAAAGTCCGGAGCAGGGAGGTTTACAAAGCTGTATGCTGCAAAGAGGGACAGAAAGGATCCAGAGCACTAGAGAGCACAGAGGAGCGTAGCACCCTGCAGGACATGTCCCTCCCTGCCCTTCCCCAAGGAACGGCCGGCCTCATCCCGTGGGAGAAACCGAGGCCAGGAAAGGTCTCGTGACTCGCAAACCCCTCTTTGGAGCTGGCTCGCGCCGGCGGGAGGGCTCCAAGCGGCACCCAGCGCCCCGGGGCCGCGCGGGGGACAGGGCCACCCAAGGGCCCTCGGCCGCGAGGCCCCGCGCGTCCCGGCTGTGGGACAGGGCTCACTCCTGTGCACAGGACATTTAGAGCATTCTACGGCAAGGCCACATATCTCGGAGATCCCAAAATCTCATCTGGAATGAATTAGTATCAATTCAGACTTTATTTAAACATATTGTTTAACTACAGTTTATCCCTCTTGATGCTGGGTTGAGAAGTTCATACTTTAAACTATGTTCTTTCTTGCTCTGAAATTTTCTTCTATTTAGGAACCACTTGAAAAAATACAAGACATGAACCAAGAACTAAATGCTCCAATATCTTAATCCTTTCAGCAATAACCTGCGACGGTTTCCACGGGACGTTGCAGCAAGGAGGCTGTGCGTGCACACAGCGCCGCAAAGCTCACGGGTAACCACGGTGGGACCCTATAGGGACCGTACAGCATACACAGCACATACGCCTAATGGACAGAGCTCCAGGACAGAAAGCTCCTGAACTTCCAGATGCAAGACCACGAAACCCCAAATCCAGCCTCCTGACCTTTCCTTCCATTCTTTTAAACTACATTCCTTATGACAAAGAGCATCTTCCTAGAAATTCAGTTCAGCTTCATGTAAGTTTGTTCTCTGAGCAACTCGCTATCTCTGTTCACAAACCATCTCATGCTGTTCCCTGTATCAGCTCCCTCTTGGCGCGATATCTCCTACAGCCAAAGGCAGGACGAAGGGCAGGTTTCCGGCGCTCCCCTGGAGTCGCTCCGGCTCCAGCTGCCTCCTCGGCGGCGGCTCGGCAGAGCCCGCGTCGTGGCCTGTCCCCGCTGGCGGGAGCCGAGCCCAGCGCACGCCGAAAGCGCCAGCCCCAAACTGGCCGCGTGTGCAAGCGTTTCCTGCGCGCCGAAGGGCTCGGCCGCGGCACGGCACGGCACGGCACAGCACCCCCTGCCACCCCGAGCGCACGGGGAGCTCCTGGCCCACGCGAGCAAGCGGCTTCCGAGTCCCACTGCTTTCCCACTCGCTGAGCACTGGCAAAACCCAGCTCAAGAGTTCCACCTAGCCTCCCTGCGCCGCTTTACAGACGCTAACGGCCCAGCTCGGCACCACCAAATTAGGCAGTTAGCAGCTCCCGAGCCCATCCTGCGAACGCAGGCGGATCCGGGAGGCCGATGGCCGGGGCAGGCCCAGCCCCGGCGCAGCCCGGAGGAGCGCGCGGACACGGCCCTTCCCTCCGGCTCCCACGGCGGACACGGCCCTTCCCTCCGGCTCCCACGGCGGACACGGCCCTTCCCTCCGGCTCCCACAGCGGACACGGCCCTTCCCTCCCGCTCCCTCCGCACCAGCGCATGGCGGGACCGTCAGGGCCGGCCCGACCTCTCTCCCTCATCCCGGTGCTGCCGAGCCGCCCATCGGCACAGGGAAGCGGGCGCTGCTGCACGCGGGCGCCGGGCAAGGCCTCGGCCTCGCTGCCCTCGTGCGAAGGGCAGCAAGCGGCGGCATCGACACGCAGCAAAGCTCCCCGAGCCTTTCCGAGCACGCTGCTGCGCTGGAGCAGCTGTGCGCGCCTCAGGAATACTGAGAGTCTAATGCAACCGGCTACGGGGAACACTCAGTGGCACCAAAACCCCCCGGCTCCCGCACGCTCCAGGTGGGGACAGCTCGGGGGACACCGTCCCCCGGCGCAGGCTGGCACCGCTGCTTTGGGCCACGGGACGCACTGGCTCAAAGCTGCGGTCGCTCAGGAAACCCTGCTCCGATGGGCGGCGGAAACAGAGCCAGCGCTATCCGACCTGGAATCGCGCCAGACCTCTGGCATGAAACCCTCTCTACCTGAAAAAATACATACAGAAAAATATATATTTATATCAGGATGATCTGAGGGAACAAGAAGAGACCTGTTGCAAAGGCAAGGCAGGAGATTTGGGTTTTGTTCTTCGCTCCACCCAAACCTGGTGATGATAATCCTTTATTTGCCTTCTTTTTTCTTTATTTGGATTGTAAGTTCTTAAAGGCAGAGACAGTCTCCTGGTATTTGTTTATATAGAGTTTATACATCAGTCGCAGGGATTACTGCAATGATTAGAATAATCTCTAATGACCGCAGCCTGCAGAGACCCCATTTTGTGAGCGCAGGCTCTGAACGCGTGCGTGCCGAATAGGTGCAGGAAAAGAGGCTCCGGCAGGAATTACAAGGCATAAGATACACTCCGCAATGTTCCCCCATGCCAGTTCCTGTCCATTATATCCAGCTAGGAAACAAGTCCCTGGACGCTCGGCTTGGCAGTGGCGGGATTTGTGGAGACGAGCGCAGATGAAGGGGGTTTGCCTGGGTGCGCACTGCCAACCTAGGGCTTGCTCAGAAAAATAACCCTCTCACTTCACACCTGCATTCCTACCTGCTCTTTTCTCCAGTTGCAATAATTAACCTTCCTGAAGAAATATCGATTGGTCCTAAGTATTTGTTCACTCCTGCAGAACGAAGCTCATTTTGGTCAGTTGTATTCAAGTAAAGTGTTTGTTTGCATTTAAGGTCCTACTGGATGTTAAGATGAATCAAGTTGAAAGCTTAATATCTTCAAATTGCTGCCCAGGTTACTTTGAAATATTTATGTAATGTTCCTTTCTTTTCTGGCAAATTACCATTAATGGGAAAGGAGGTTAGAATCACCTAATAGAACAGCAAAGTCCTTTTAATGGAAACAATTATTCATTCTAGCCTTCTTTTTCTTTATTTTTTCCTGTAGTATCTTAAAAATACTAACATTCCAGCAAAATGCTTTATGTTAATCTAAACTCTGATTCCATCTTACTCATTTTCCTCAAAGCTGCTGCCTTGAGGAAGCAGGCATAGTTGAAAGCAATAGATAAGCCCTGATTTCACTGCTCTGACTATGCTTTTGATGTGAAAAATCTTTTTGCTAATGTAGGCTGTTTTCAAAAAGGCTGAAACCACTTCAGTTGGAAAGTGCACTATCATGGGCTCAATCCAAGATTTATTGAAGCCAAATGGAAAAATTCCAAAAAAATGTTCCTCATAAGGGTTAATAAGTCAACAGTGGATATTTTCATAAGGAGTTACTCAATTCTTACCAATTAGCATAGTCAGAAAGGTCAACAGGCTTTCTCTTAACTATCTAAAATAATGACACATCCATTAAGGTTCATTTAAAAGTATATATATACACATATTTTGAAGAAAATTGTGGTGTCCGTTCTGAAACGCCTGTGCAATGCCTCATCCTCTCCTAGCGGGACAGAGTCATTCCAGGAGAACCGCAGAAGCGGGAATGGGAATCAGAAGGGAGCGGAAGGGCACTCGGGGGCCAAGAGCAGCCGGCAGCAGCGGGGCCGGATTCGCTTCCCAATGTTGCCGCGGGCTCCTGCCTGCCCTTGGGCTGCCGTTGAACCACAGCGCCCACCTCTAACACCGAAACACCGCTGCCAGTATTGGGGTGGATGAAGCCAGAGGAGACATGGGGAAGGTAGGAGGACAAGTCTGTATTTGCTGCCATTTGTTGCATTTTTTTTGTTATTTCTTAATATTCTGTCTGAGAGTCTGTCCTGAGGTTTGGGGCTTTTCTGGCCAAGCAGAGGAGAAAGTTGCCTGCAAATTACCTGCCCTTGCTGCTCTGGGAAGCTTCCGGAGGAGACGGAGCTCCGCAGTGATAGCCCCTTGCAGCTGAGGGATTGCACGGGAGGAAGGCAGGACGGCTCTTGTGCACTAACAAGTTCCAGGGACGACGCAGGCTCTTGCACACACGGATCTGAAAGCTAATATTATTGCCCTGTAGCACACCAGCAGAAATAGAAAGAGAGAAGAAAACAGAATAATGTTGGGAAAAACGCTGAGCAGCCCTCCTCTAACAGGCACGTTATAGGTAATGGGGCAATCAGCCAGCTCAGTGCACACTGCTTCCCTCCTCCAGCCGACTGCAATGAATAGGAAGATGATATTTTCATAGGAGACCAAAACAAAATAAAAGCAACAAAAAATGGCACCTCTCCCAGGAAGTGCTGCCTGTTTATAAACACAAATGCATTAAGGCTCTTGCAGAAACGGCCTACTTGGGTTCAGTCGATAGCAGGCAGGTAAGCAGCAGCAGCATCCAGGAGCTGCGCAGGGCTCCGCAGCAGAGCTGCAGCGCTCACAGCATCGAGTGCGGCTGCTCACCCTGACGTTATTGGTTCCAAATCAATCTCATATGCCCGATATTTACCCATCCGTACTCGTGCTCCGGCCTCTCGGAGATGAACCTCTCAGACGGCCGCGCGGAGACCGGCTCTGTTATAAATAGATGTCTAGACAGTTGTCTTCGCAGCAGACAAAGCTGCGCACAGGAAATTCAGGGAAAATTGATGCAAGCGGCTACCAACTAGAGGCAGTCGGGGTGAGGTGGGAATGGTGTCCCCAGCCCTTCGGCCGATCCCGGCTCCGGCTGCTCCGAGTGCCGAGGGGCTCCGTGCCCAGCGCCGCCGCGGAGCGACGCTCAACACCTGAGCTGGCCACTACATAAGGAAAGAATTGGGTGGAAACAGGTAATTCCCATCAACTGCTAGTCACGGGGTGGGAAATGGACACTAACGTGAGCTTCTGCTTTCCTCTTTTAGACAGAATGTGTACTCAAAAAGGAAAAAAAATCTTTGAATCAGCACCACAGCATAATATGAAGCATTAAGTCACCTATCTGGTTACCCGGAAAAGCGACACATGAGTAGACCGAAATTTCGGGACCAAAGGAAAAATTCTGGCTACTTAATGAAGCAAGCGTGAGTTTGATTCATCTATTTTCATAGTAACTAAATCTCTATATGAAGCAACTAAAAAAAAAAAAAAGAATTTAAAAGTGCTTTAGACCTTTCTGGAGCTACACCAACAAATCAAGAGGAGCCCAGATGCTTGTTTTGTGTTTCATGTTCTGATTTTTCCATCTCTGCCACAGGATGCATTACAGCCAGCATGGTCAGAAAGCTAGGACTCTTTAATCAAAAATTGTAAAGCTGCCCAGTATATGAAATGGATAGATCTTTCAGTCTGCCTTCTTTTTTTTTATTTACATATTGTGTAAAAATGTTGGCATTCTATTCTATAATGGAAAATATCTGCAGAGTTTGATAACACTTTAGAGGAAAAATTAAGCTACAGTCAAAAAAAACTCCCAAACATCCAGTTTTGAAGAAAAATGCATTTTTGGTGGAATTTTTATTTTCCACAAAGGGCAATTTCTCTGAGAAACACGAGGGAAGAGTCACAGGGGGAGAGGCAAGGGGGAAACGGGCTTTCCCTTAGCTATTCTGACAATTTATCTCAAATACTCAGGCCCATCTCACTTACAGAGATGGCCTAAAGCCAAAAAATCCACCCTTAAACAGAGCCTTTGCTAACTACAGAGCACTTACAATTAATTATTAATCGCTTAAATCCCCCAAGAAAGACTCCCATTGTTTGAATAAGAAGACCAAGTTAATATGACCATTTAAAGGCAAAAATGATCACTGAATCGCTGCTGTCACCCAAATGACAATATTTTAAGAGACTCTAGGCATAGCCCTGCAGAAGCAAGTGCTTCATCTTCTATAAAAAGTAGTGCAACGCACTAGGACAGACCTGCTGAACTCCCAAAGCGAGCACAAAACGCGGGTTCCTTGCGGAACTTTGAAGGGTCCCTGACATTTTCTCTTGCCTTTTTTGGCTTCCAAAGAATCCAAATAAATACATCATTTTTCCTGCCAGTAAAGTTGACTGGAATTTTCTTGCCCAGCGGTCACTCCTGGTGGAAATCCGAGGCGGGGATTAGAGGAGATGCTATTTCTGTGAATATGCAGAGTTTCCTTCCCTGGAACCGGTGACGGCGGTTTAGCTGCACTGCACTCGCGCAGCGGGCACGGCCTGGCTCTGCATGGGGCCAAGCCTGAAGGGCCTGATGGCTGAGGTCAGGTTTGGTTTTTAATGAAAACGCCTCTTGCCCGAGGTAAATCCACCCCGCTAACAGGCAGCAGCGCAGTGGGACAGGTATGACGCCCGCGCGGCTCGGGAGCTGGAGCGGCAGGCAGGCCCGTGCCGGCTCCCTCTGCCAGGCACCGCTTCATCTGAACGTGTCAAATTCAGTTAATACAAGAATTGCAAAGTTGGAGCAGAGGGCAGAATCAGCGCAAGGAACACGCTTCTTTCCTCGCAATAGCGGCGAGCGGGGCAGGCACAGCCGCAGTGCGGCCGCACCGCCCGCCACGCAGGCCCGGCCCTGCGCAAACCACTCCTTCACTCCAGAAATAAGCTAAAACCCGTTTCTGTTGGACATGGCCACAGCGGGCAGTGCAGCTTGGACATCTTTCTTTCTCGTCCCTGGTCAGAGCTGCGCGCTCACCCTCCCTCGGCCGCCTGCGGCGGTGGCGGCATCGGCGGTGCCTCAGAGCCGCCGCGGCCACGGCATGGCCGCCCCACAGCCGCCCGCGCGCGACGCGGACGGCCACGCCGTCAGCCCGCGACCCGCTGCCTGCAGCTGCGGAGAGGAAACTCCAGCTTTCACCTGGTTCTGCCCCAAATCGGCCCTGGGCTGAACACCGTCGCACAACAAGGTCTCGTCGCACAACAAGGGCTCGCGCGATGCGGCTGCCTCGCATCCCGAGCGCTTCACCCGGATTCCTCACACTGGACATTTAAAAACCATGAGTCAGGCTTCTCACAGTCACAAACCGGAGGGTTTTTTCCGGGTCTCAGTCATGTTTTCAAATTCTCTCTGAAACCACAAAGACAGAAACTGACTGTTTTATAATGAAAGCTGAGAGTCTTGGGCAACGTCTGAACTCTGGCTCTGGGGCCTTCCAGACGGCACCGCTGAGGGCAGCGCTCCAGCCCGCGGCCTCACAATCGATGCTATAATTTTTGCAGAATAAACAATAGTAAAATTAATCACGGCTATAACTATGTGTGCAACTTTGGCTACCTCACATAAAAATCACTCATAAAATGGGAAACCTTAACTTCTCCCATATTATATTTAAGCCTGTTTTGTTTTCTATTTAGATTGTAAATTTGTTTGGGCTGTTATTTTTCCCTGCTGTTTATACAGCCGCCGGCACAGGGGAACAGTGAACCTGCCTAGAGCTTCTAACATTGACACAAAGCAAAAATATGAGTGTGCAGGGGATTTTGTTTTACATTTTGAAATACGAGATGTTCCCTGGCACAACATCTCTGAGGATACGGATCTAATAGCAGGGAATCAGGGGGTACATCAGACTTTTTCATTATTAGAGAAAAGTTCTATTCCTGGAGGATCCAGGTTTATCAGAATACAGCAAAAATGCGGTTGTCTCCCCACAAACAGAAGCTGTAACAAAACTTTGCAGCTTGGCCCTGGCCCCCGCTTCAGACATGTCACCCCATAGCAAAGGCCAGGACCAGCTCCGCTCCCCTCTGCTTTCACTGGGGCGAGCAGGACCCTTCCGTCCCGGTCACCAGGACGTGGCACCGTTACTGTTTCCACAGCATTGGTTAGGAAAAGAAAGAAAAGATTCTTATTGTTTTAACTCGAAACCAGTGAATTGAAGAGCCCAGGCAGCTCACCTGCTAATAAGGTGGTTCGGAGCGGAGGCAAGGTAAGGTATCAGAGTGGAGATTTGGGTTCCTTAAAACCTGCAGCTAGCGAAGTGATTGGTAATTAGTGTGCAATTGTCATGTAGCAAATCATTCTACCAGGCACCAGAGCAGCTCCCTGCTCCAGTCTGGAGCTCCAGGCCAGGATGAGCAGTGCCCTGGGAGCCCTTGGGCAGGGACAGAGGGAACGGCCGGTTTAGGGAAACCGAAACCGGCCCCGCAGCGGGGGGACCGCGGCGCATTCCCATCCTTCTCCTGGGTACATGTCTGTTTGTTGTTTTTCTGCCCGCCAGGCTGACAATGAGCAACCCTGTTCCCATACTTTCTAGAGAGAGCACGGTTTGTTTATCTGTCAGCTATAGGTGCCAGTGTTTGATACATACGGGGCGACAGGAAAACAAACGGAGTTGTCATGCCTTACTGAGCCCCCTCTCCTGGCCTGCCCTCCCATGGAATCTGTCTCCTTCCTGTTCCAAAATGGGAGCTGCAAGGTGTCCCTGAGTCCTCACCCGGGTTTGCAATGATCCTTACAGCACAATTTTTCCAAATGTGGACTATTTCTTTAAGGGCTTGACCCTTTATCATCCCAAAGGAAAAAATTCTCACCAATTTCACTAGCCCTCTGCAAAGGGCAGAGCAGGGAAGGTCCCTGGGATGCATTTATGGAACTGCTCAGACTTTTTTTTCCCTTGAGCATTCAATTTTTAAACCTAAAGCTGAACAAAAATGTATTCCTCAAATACATTTTTACACATAAAATATGGAGAACCCTAAAAATGAAAATTCCAACTCTGAAACTGTCACATCAGAAAAAAAAGGAAAACTCTTCAACTGAAAACTGCTCAGAACTGAAAAATTTGGATTTCAAGCTGAAACTCCGAGTTCTGCATTTCTTGCTGAAAACCAACTGCCAAGAAAAACAGATGTAAACTGAGAATGCTTTTATTTAGTTGAAAAGCTAACTTTCTGCCTAGCAGAGTGAAAAAGGGAAGCTGCAACAAGCCCTTGCAGGCTGCACGCAGGACGTGCAGCAGAGACTTCGGTTCACTTCTATCTCCTCTCTGTGAACGTCTGAACGTCAAAAAACTCCCAAAGCCCCAGTGAGGGGGTCTAGGAGACTACTCAGCTGCAGCCTCTGCAGCTGATAAACCTGCTAGAGCCCGGCCAGGCTCACAGGAGCGTGGAGCAGGTCCATCATGATGCCAACCAGGGTGTGGGGAGGTCAATCACACTGAGCACCGAAACCTCCACTCTTGGCCACACGGGCAACCAGGAAAAATGTCACGATGTGAGAGTTTCCTTAAGTTTGGCATTTCTAAAAATCCAGCTGTGCTTTATACCTGCAAATATGGATTCAGGTGCCCAACGCTAGCTTAAGAACACCACTTTTGTGCAAAGGTAGAGGTCCACCAGAGCTAATGGACTGGGCAATGATCACTGCACTCCCCGGTTGACCCAATCCCACCTCAAGTTGCTGAATCAACAGCTCATGGCGGATGGTTGAGGTCATGGAGCAGCTGCTGTCCTAAAGACTCCATGTGCTTGACACGTGTAGGAATCCTTCTTCCAACCTCAAAATGCAGCTGCTTCTGAGAGGAGATGGAGCAGCTGCTTTGCAAGCCGTGCCCGCCTCGCAGAAACGCTGAGTTGAAAGCAGATACCTTCATCTAAGAATGCACTTGAGTTTTTGTAGGCAGAAATCCAAATCAAATTACCTGGGAGGTTATTGGCACCGTTATCACCATCCTTGCAAACAGTGTGGAGAGATCTTTAACGTTAAAGGGAAAAAATCTTGTTCTTGCAAAGGTGAGATTACAAAGCCAAGAGACCAACCCAAACTCTTCCCATCTACACAGACCCTAACACAACGGATGGCCTTCCAAAATCACTACAAGACCAAGACCTTTATCATGCAAACTGGCTCCATTTCCTGAAATCATTCAGAAATGCTAAGCTCCATTTGTCATCTCTAAAGTCATTTAAGAAATATGTAAAGACAACTACCACATTAAAGCCAAAATTAAAATGGTTGAAAACTTTTGCAGCAGCATTTTCAAGCCAGGGGGAAATTATCATTGAGCAGAAACACTAAATCCCAGCTAAAATAAATCAGCAGCCTCACTTAGCATTTGCACCATCTGAGGATCTTGGCTCTGGGGTTATTTCAGAGGAGGTCAAAGACCAAGTCTGAGAAGCTATGTACTAGTTTCCTAATAAGACTGCCCTGTCTCACATTTCTGCTGATTTCTTTCATACCTTCAGAGTTGTTATAGCAGCTCATAAAGAGAAAATAAAGATTAGACACAAGCCTTTGCCCTGGAGACCATCCCTGACCTCTGGCTTGCCATTCCCATTTATTACGGAAGAGCCTGCGACGCTTTGGCGTCCCAGAGCAGCTCTGGATGGTGCCGGGGTCCTGCAGCACCAACGCGCTGCCCGCCGGGTGTCCTGCGCAAGGAGCTCCAAACGCCCCCGTTCCCGGCAAAGCGGGAGGAGGGCGGCCGGGGCGCGGAGCCGCTGCTCGTTATCCATCTGGAATTAGGAAAGCACGCCTGGAAACAGAGAGCCAGCAGCTTTGGATAAGCCAGCTCAATTCCTCGGCTATGACACATTCACTGCGTGCACGCGCAAGGGTAACTCCTTTGCCTTTGTGCAGCCGTTATTTAAAGCAGAACAGACCAGAGCTCACCCTGGCAGTAGGAGGGGAACGACTGCCTTGAAGGACCCGCAAGGCAGCGTGATCCCAGCCGAGCCCCTTCCCGCAAGGAGGGAAGTCTGAGGCGCGGAATGGGATTTAACGGGGCTGCGAACGGTCACATCTGCGAAGCCGGAGCCAGCTCGGAGCCTCCCGCCGGCTCGTGCCACGACGCCGTGGCAGTTACCCTGGGCACGTCAGCGTGCTCAGCCTGGAGTCACAGCAACGAGGGGGACACGGGAGCTCCCCCGAGCAGGGGAGCCTCCTCCCTGCGTTCCTGCCCCAAGGGCTTCGGGTTCCTCTGCGGAACTCGCTGCGATTTGTCCTTGACTCGGCACAACGGCGATGGCTCCTTCGCATCTGCCACTCGCGAAGCGCCCGTCGCGACCACACGCTGCACCACAGCCTCGAGGACAGCAAACTGCTTCTCACGAGCGTTCACATGGTCATTCCCATTCCGTGTAAATGGGAGCTTCATTACGCCCTTGTTAGCACCCCCTCTCCTGTCTACTTTCCATTAACATTGAGGCTGTCAAACTTCATCAGCACAAATGACCCTGGACACGCAGAGCCGCTCGAAGCCGCGCGGTTTGCGGCGCACAGGGGTGAAACCCAACCCGGCCGGCGGGCCAGGAGCCCCGCGCGCCCCGATCCCTGCTGACTTGCAGGATTCGGGAACGGGACCGCAGGGATTAACCTGGGGACAGCAGCAGGGCTCACCTGGCCGCTGCAGCCGGGTGCAGGTAACGGAGCCTGGACCTTCTTAGTGCTGTCCATGTGGGGAGAGGGGGGAACGAGTTATTTTCACATTAGAAAAAAATAGAAATTTAGAGGGAAAAAAAGACACCAAATGCAAAGATATTCCGCGGAGCTAAAAAGCAGAAGATAAAGGCAAAGTATGTGATCCATAGAGCTGTGCAAACCGCCGTCTGCAGCAGGTCCCCCGTCCCCTCCGTCCCGGCGGGGCTGCTCGGCCCCAGCGCAGCGCTGTGACACGCAGTTGGCTTTTCCCACAATACCTGGGTCACAGTCTCACAAACACGTCCAGATCTGTGTCACGTTGACATGGCTTTAAACACGACAAACAGTAACGCGATCTCCAGCTGTTGGGACGGTTCTGGCCATGAACGTCCTCGCCGCCTGGCCCTCCACTCGGCCGGGCATTGCGCCTGTTCCGGGGCGCCCGCGGAGAAAAACACGGAAACACAGCAGGAAAAAGAACATTCCAGCTCCGTGCAAGGGAGACCCTCCATTTTATATTTTGTTATGACCAGAGCGGGCCAAAAAAAAAAATTGCAGCAATAAAGTTTCATGAAGAAGAAATCTGGGTTAGGCCTGCCTGAAATATAATGTGTAACATTTCAACAAATATCTGTATAAAGTACTTCAAGAGTGGGAGAAAGAATCTGAAAAGAAAATCCAGAAAAATTAAATCATTCCAATTTTCCAGTTCAAAAGATCCATTTCAATATTTAGTTCATTTTATTAAAAAAGCTTTTAAAAGATCAAAGCGCTTGTAAACAAAACATTCTGTCCTTTTTTTTGAGTTGTCACAGAAAAAATGCTTTGTTTCCAATCGATTGCAGTGATTTATTTCCCCTGTTTTTCAGGATAGCCTAGCAGACAAATAAACCTCTTCCTCAGCCTTTCCGGTGCGGGTCTAGCGGAGCAAATGCAGCCCCAGGCCTGCGCTCTTGGTGTCCCATTGCCGCGGGTCCCCAGGGCTGCCGGGGACCAAGATGTCCCCGTTGCTGCCCGGATGCCACCCAGATCCAACACGGATTTTCCTGCCATTCACCTGCGATGGGGCAGGGCCCACGGGGGAGCCAGGATCTCGGCCCTGACAACAACCTGCTCTTTCACCGCACGGATCCGGGGCGAAGCGGGGGTGATTCCGGCTGCAACAACAACAACAAAGTGCAGGAACAAGAATTCCCCAAATTAAACGGATTAAAAACCACGCTGGCTCACGCCAGGAAAGCCATTAATATAACCGAATACCGCTGACAGGGGAAGAAGATAAAAATCACACGTCAGAGTCGGGGAGGATCACGTTAGAGATGGCCCGGCTGATTTCGCAGCAATTAGGGAGCTCTTTGCTCCGCGCTGGCGGGACGCGGCTCCGCGCGGCTGCCCCGCTCCGACAGCGCGTCCCTCGGCGGGAGCTGCCGCGGAGCAGGGCCCCGCGG
>JASSRY010000449.1:2749324-2759976 GCA_032466555.1 Tinamus major
GGACGCGGCTCCGCGCGGCTGCCCCGCTCCGACAGCGCGTCCCTCGGCGGGAGCTGCCGCGGAGCAGGGCCCCGCGGGCGGCCCCGCTGCGCCCGGGCACCGGGAGCGAGGCCGCAGCAGCCCCGTGTCCGAGCGGGACGAGGCTCCCGCGGAGCAGCACGAGCGCGGGAGGCTCCTCCGCTGCTTCCAGCGGGAACGGGCAGCTACAGGCGGCGGCAGGGAACCCACCCGACCTCCCTTCCCTTTGCTCCGCGCGCCAAGGGCCGGTATTGATCTGAGCCAGGCAGACCTTACGCCACCGGCTTTTATTTTTGAGCAAGCGGAAATCACGGAACAGGATATCCCACGAGAAAATGGAAAACACCGTGGCTGAAACGCTGTCGTTCATCTCGACCGGCGCCAGATTCAACATACAGGTGTATTTTTTGTTAATAGCAGCGTGTCGGGACGCAGCAGGTTTTAAGCCACGGGCCTCACTGAGCTCCCTGGTGCCATGAGAAGCTCCAGTCGCCGCCTCTGCTGCCCCCGATGCCGGCAGCACCGCGACACCAAGCCAGAAACCTCCGAGAGCCGGGAAAACCCAGCCGCTCCGACCGCCATTCCCGGGTTCTGCCCACGGGATCAGGCCCTGGAACTGCCCTCCGCTCCCCCCATCGTCCCTTCCCCCCTTGGAATCCAGACCAGAGTTTAGGGAGAGGCATCGCAGGACGGGAATGAATCACAGCCCTCCACGGGATAACCTATCTCATACTGATGAGTCTCAAAGTGCTTTACAACCAGTTATTAATTCCAAGTGCACCTGCTAGAGAGTTAACATTTTTATCTCGTTTTTATTTATATATAAACGGAGGCCCAAAGCATTAGGATGTTGCAGTGAGTCAATGGCAGAGTCAGAAACAGAAGCCCGGGCTCCGATTACACGGGGAATTTGGTCATCAGATAAGTATGTGCCTCGCACGGGTGCTTTACGCCAGCATAACCTAAGAGAGATGGGCCCTCTTGCCCAAAGTTTCACCGTAAGACAGTGCCCAAGCCTGGAAACAAACCCAAGAACTCCCTGAAAACTCCCCAGACTTTGTCCTAAGAGGTTTGTGGCTCAGGCCCTGTGCGGGACCCAGCCAGGCAATCCTCAATTCCGACGCCTCCAAACAAGCCCCAGCGCAGAGGTTTGCAGGGCACGAGAACAGGGCAGCGGGTGGAAGCTGCGAGCCCGGTGCCTTCCCGGGGACGGGCGCCCTGCTCGCACACACACAGCAGCACCGAATGAGCTCAGCCCGCGCGCGCTGAGCGGGCGCAGGAGCGCTCCGGCCGGGCACAGCAGCCCCTCTGGAATGCAGGGCCGCCCGGCAGGTGCTGCAGCAGCCCCATGCCCGCCGTGCCCGCGTGCCCGCGCACCGAGCGGCGGGTCCTGCAGCCGGAGCGCTCACCTGGCACGTGCCGCTCCGGCCGTCCCACCGCGCACACGCAGGAGCCCCCAGCCCGGCCCTGCATCAGCACCAACCAACCTACGCGGGAGAAACCAACCGGCTCGCCAGGAGCAACAGCTGCTTCACACCTGCGTGACGTGGGTAATCTTTAGTGACAAAACGGTTCCATCGCTGGCATTGACTCTTAGACCCGAGTGCCAGCGAGGCTCCAGAGGAGGCAGAGGAAAGGGATGTTGCAAGAGCAAGGAGGCTGCTCGAGCCGCCCGTCCTGGGTGGTTTAGCAGCATGTTGCAATGAGGCGAGAGGGTGCCCTGCTCCCTGCACCCTCATCACTGCGCACGGCAGGGCTGGCGGAGCGCCCAGCGCGGCCGCGCTCGCAGCGGTGCCGCCGCGTCCCGCCCAAGGCAAACAGCGCCCAGGCCAGGCACACGGGCGCTCCTCCACATCCCCGCCTGCCCGAGGTATTCACCCGAGCCCCATTACAGCAACCTCTGCTCGTGCTTATCCGCAGCTGGATCGACCCGCACACAACCCTGGCGGGTGGGAAAGGCTTCCAGGGCCTTCGTGCAGATGGAAAAGGAGGCGCCAAGAGATCTGCCGATCTGCCAAAAGTCACCGAGGGAACACGATGCAGTTATCTGGGTACAGCTCCAAACCTTCCCGAGTAAATAGAAGTTACATTTAGCTCTACCGTGCGTATTTTCTGTTCCAGAGAAGGTGAATTCTGCTCTAGTTTCAACACTTTGTGGTTTTGGCTTTGTCACTGTTTGGCCACCGACCGCCTCAGCCTCGGCAGCAGCTGGTGCCGCGGGAGCCGCTTCCCAAACACGAACAGGCTGAAGAACCTCTGCATCTGATGCTGCCTCTGCAGGCCCGCGCGCGGCTCGCGGAGGTGGCTGCGCCGCAGGGAGCCTCCTGCGTGGTGATTCTGCAGAGTCTGCTCTTCTCTGAGGGACTTGATTTGCCTCGGATACATGAATTTCAACCTGGAAAATCCAGGACTTCAAAGGACTGCGTGCATCAATATAGCAAGATATATGTTCGACTACATAAGAAAAGTGTCAAGTAACTCCTCATGCCCGTTTACATATTTAGCACTAAACAGCATCGGGGATTTAAAGAAATCCCCACTAACAGGAAAACACAACTACTCCTAAAAGGAGAACCTCCATAAAACAGATGTGACATCATTAGCAAACACATTTTAGTAATACTGTAAGCTAAACTCCGGGTCAACCTCCTCCTCAAGAAGGATTCCAAGAAGAAAAGAAAATCGTCTCCAAGCCCGATGTATTTTTTAAACCACAATTCAATCCATACGAATTTCCCAAAGACAAAGCTGCTTTAACACTAACATACCTGTTTATTAAAGCTAGCTGAGCCACACTGGATGCCCTTCTTATTCTTTCTCAAAATCATTTTCAAGGCATTACCCCTCGTAAAGTCTCTTTTACCGAACACCTCCACATAAGGTGTAGTGAAAAGCTCTTTGCCATCCACACCTGAAATTCCCTGTTTAGTACAGATCCTTGGAAAGGGAAAACCTCACGGAGAAGCTGAGGGCTTGTCGGAGGGAGGGGGTCACACACACACTTCACTAAACCCCTTTTTATCAGAGCAAACTTTCTTCCACAAAGAAATACTCACAGCTCTGGGAAAGGAAGCACACTTATCGGCTCAGCACTGTTTGCAAAGGAAATGAAAAATGGTCACTGTTTATTACTTAAAGTGGTTTTAATGAGCTTAAGTGCTGCCTTCTGAGTCTGGAGGAAAAGTGAAAGTGCTTAGGAAAACAAGCAGGAAAACAGAGATTCTGGGACGTAAGTTACTAATGCCCCTTGCCCTGCCCCGTGCCAGCGCGTCCCCCCTCGGCACGGCTGTCCCGTCCTGGGACACGGGCTGGGCGCGGGTTGGCGCGAAGGAACCTGCCCTTGGCCTAGTGCGAACGGCAGGGCCCGCGCGGCCCCGCTCCGCGGCGGCTCCCAACGCCCCGCGGCAGCTCCGCACGCTCCGGCTGCAGCACCGCGGCTCTCGCGGGTAACAGCGCACGCAAACCCCAGCTTGAAGCCAGTTGGAGACAGCAAGTCAAAACAGGAATCTGGGAGTGTAACCGTTTCATTAATCATCTGCGTTATCTTGGCAAACATCGGGAACTTATTAGCAAAGCTGAGGAGCCAAAGGAGTGTGAATCCTCGAGAAAAGGTGCAATTAAGAGAGGACAACATACACCCAAGGGAAGAACAAATGAACGCTAATCTGTAAGAAGTGAAGGAGGAGGCAGCGCATTGGGGAGCGGGTCCTCGTCCCCCAGACACAGATCAGGCCCTGAGACCCTCCTGGCTCCGCGGGGCGCAGCCGAGTTTCCCTCTTTCCCCCGGCCTGGAGCAGCAGAACTTCCACACCAACAGGCAGAGGGAAACTCATCACGGAAAGGAAAACACAGGAGGAAAGGAAAACAAGAGGCAGCAGCCAGGTCCGCCTGTAACGGCGCTCAGTGCAAGCTACAGACCCCAACATATTGCCAATATCTCCCTAAACGCCCAGTGCTCTTGCTGCCACTCCGCGTGAATGATGTCTGGGGACACATCTGAGAAATCTCCACCAGGATTTTCTGCAGACACACACTGGAGAAAGGTCTCTTGTATGGTGTATAAAGCCTTGCAAATGTGGATTGGGTAGAAAGGCAGTTGCTTAGGGATTTTTGTTTTCCAAGATGTTTAAATCACTGCTATTGCTCAAGTTTGGCGAACAGGCAGAATGTCACAGTACCAACCTGTTTTTGGTGCACTGAATCCAAGGCCTGTCTGGGTTCTGCATGGAAAAACTGAGCCTTGCAGGAGCTCAGGGAGCGCCTGGCAGTCGCCGGGCACGGTGACGGCGGCGCGGGGCCCGCGCGGGCCGCGTTGTTGTGGGAACACCCGGCAGCACAACCGCGGCCGCGCCGCCGCCTGACATTCCTGAACGTTGCACAAATCTCCTCCCAGCGCCGGGTCCCGCGGGGCTTTGGAAAGGCCGATGGCCACGGACACACGGCTGGAAGCCGGCCCTAGGGCTGGCCATAGCAGAGGCGCCTGCCCTGACCCCCGGGGAAAGGACCAAGGGCGACGTTCGGCAACGTGGGCAGAGGGGCAAAGCGGCGTCTCGTGTCCTGGGATTTCCGCTTTAGGAAAAACTGTTTGGGGACATAACAGGCAGGATTCCCATTAGCTTCCACACGGAGGGAATACGCAGCCCCGCAGATACACTCTTTGCTATTGAGAACCTCTGGAGGAAGGACCTGATCGAAACAGTTGGGCTCTGTTTGAACGGGACGTGTCAGATCTCCAAAGAAAAGGTTAAACAGCAGTAGATGTATACCTAGCATAAACATAAAGGCAATTAAAAAGGACGACAACTCCCCTCCAACTCCTCTTCCAAGTACCCAGCAACGGAATGAAATATTTTAACCTCATATTTAAACTCACACCACTTTATACCACCTTGAGGGTGTATAAAGTGGCCTGAAAGTGAGTATAAATAATTATGTGTAATCCAAAATTCAGGCTGCTTCTTGCCCGAGGTGAAGAAAACATATTCATTCCAAACCCAAATGCATTTTGGAAATGAATTTTCCTGGCCGATCGGTGTATCTGCTGATCAGCGTTTCTGCAGCACAGCCCTCTAGCACGAACCTGAGGACAGACGGTGCCGACGCCAAACGAGGTCCGACCCGCGTGTTCACTGGGGTTACCAGAGCCTGACAGACACCAGCGGCCTGGGCAGGTGCTTAAATGTGACTGATCAGCGTTAAAATGGACCAAAGGGGAATCCATTGAAGCAGATCTATTTTTTTTCCTCAAAAGCACAGCCGGGAGCGGGACCAGGTCCTCGGGACAGTCCCCTCCTGCTCTACCGACACTCCCGTCGAGCGGGAGCCCTCCGGGGTCCCCCGCTTTCCGGACAGTGCCCAGGAGCCGCAGGGGAGGCCACGGGCCCCTTCTGCTTCCCTGCCTCTTGCTCAGCCTTTCCTTTCTGCAGCCTCACCAAAGGGGAAAAATAAAGCAGAAAGGCAAAGCCCCAACACGTGACAGCGCTGCCAGAGTGACCTAGTTAGCAGGTCTGGATCCTTCGCATTCCTGGCACCCAGCGCTCCCAACTGCATACATGCAAACCAGCACACAAAAACAGGGATTATTTTTCCCATGGCACTTCAAAATAAGGTAAAGGTTGAAAACTGCCTGGAAATTTGCACCGAATGAACCCATCTGTCTGCAATCTTCAGGCTGTAAACAGCAGCGCTGCTGGCAAACAAGAAAATGATTATTTAAAGGGAAAAAATATCCCAAGTGTGTTGATTTGCAGCACTGTGCCTGCATTTTCACCCAGTACCAGAACACTGCAGAGATAAATGAACGTCTAACGAGTTAAATCTCGAGGTGGAAAGGCAGCATGTCGTGCTTCCGAGCTGGCCAAGCCCCCCTGTGCGGGTGCTCCCTGGAAATGCCCTGCTCCCTGCCGCCCGCGGAGGGCTCGGCTGCGGGTGCCCTGCTCGCACACCTGCATCGCAGCGGGGACCCACAGGTTTGCGCTTCGGGCCGGAGACAATCGCAGCGCCCAGGCTGCGTGTGAGGGTCCCGGGGCGGCGGCAGGACCAGGCTCTGCACATCCGCGGCGCTGCCGGGAGCACAGCGGCACTGGACGCCCGGGAGAGCCCTCGGATGGCTCTTTGGAGGCAGACAAGGCCCTCGGGCAGCTCCGGCCCTGCGCGCCGCAGCCTTGGCACAGCCCGAGGAAAGAGCGCTTGATCCCGCATCCGTCAGCGCCGCTGACAGGCACATTCCACATAAGGGCATGAAGCGGCACATGAGGGACAAGGTACTCTAGGAAAGAGCTGAGACTTAAACAGGAGCTTCATCTTTACACCGCATGGACGCGGTGAAAATTCCATATGAGTGAAGAACATGGGTGCCCGTGCGGGTACCCGGGGTGTCACCGGCTGCCCCTGCGGTCCCTGCAGCGCCGGGGTCCTCCGCTGGCTTCCCCAGGCCGGGCTGCACACGGGCAGCCCCTTCCTGCACTGACAGACACTCCTGATTCATCCTCCAGCATCACGGCTAGAAATTGTCACATCGGACACCACGTTCCTGACCCGGAGCCCTGCCAGGCCGGGGAAGGGCCGGAGCCCGTTCGAAACAACCTGAACTCTGCAAAAGGACAGGAAGTAAATCAAAATTATAATTAAATTAAAGCAACGCAGGGCAGACACCCGCTGCAGCAAGAGGGCAAGGTGCCGCGCGGGCGCTTTGCGAGGGATGCGAGCAAGAACCAGAAATAGGTTATTAGTGAATCAGGGCCAGAAGGAGAGGCAGAGCGAGCAACGGAACAGCGTGTGAAGGAAGCCCACTGGAAAGGAAAGGCACAGTAGCGTGCACAGAAAATAGAAGAAGCGAGACTGAAATAGAGCTACTCCAAAGCAAGTATTTCTGTGAACAGGAAGTGTTTTAAAATAATCCCCTTCGTATTGGGTCCACATGTTTGGGGTTTTTTTGTTGATGTTTGCTCTATGCAACTACTCCGGCAAACAAGGTTACAGTAGGGGTGCTGTAAACAAGAACATTTTAATCATATGTTGGCATATATTCAAAGAATTCACGTGCAAAAGCATTTCCACTGAAATCTGAGTTCTACGAGTTACGTCCATGCAATCCAAGAAGAGGAACAAAATCAAATGTCTGTGAATTTGATTTTAAAATACAGTATTACCAACTCCAAAAGCCATCGACCCCTTTGCTTTCCGCTTTTCTAATGGAAGTCAAGAGCCTCCTGCAAACTGCAGACAGCATCTAAAATCCTGAGATACACAACACGTAAATTCAAACCATCATTAAAAATAGTTAATACACTGATGAACTAAAAGAACACAGTCATTAAAATAGTCAGGCTCCAAGAGCAGCCGAAAACCTGCGTGTTCTCCCCAGCAATCCTATCAGCTGGTCTAAAGGGGAGTCCTGACCTTCCCAACACCATCTCACTGCACCTCAGCAAGGGAGGGGGCAGGATGAACTAGTGCGAAGGAGCTACCAGAAAAATCAGCATTTCCCAAGACAAACAAGTCCAGCAACGGCCGGACCTGCTTACTGGATCGCACGGAGATGGGACAATCCCCGAGACGACCCAAGCCACTGTTCAGGGGCTGATCCCAACCGAACTCCAGAGCACGGAGCAACATGAGGATTTGATGGCGCACCGTGGTCCAAGCATGGCAGCAGCACCCAAGCAGGAAAGATTGAGGATATTTTTACAGCCATATCTCAAATGTAATGAATACAAACTTAGCAGTAATTTGCTGGGTCTTTTATGTGGGAATTTAAATGAAAGCATTGATCTGCTTTATGAAGAATCACTGAATTAGCCTTTTGTCTCAGGATACCAAGGTGCAGTAATTAAAGATTTCTAGACCTGCAGCAATTCCATCTTGGAAAAGCTTTCCCTTAAACTAACGGAGAGACAGGGCCTTTCCCTGCCTGCTGTAAACCCAGGGGAACACGGCCCCCTTGGAGGGCTGCAGCTGGATGAACAGGGCTGGGATGCAGAGCGAAGCTGGGGAAGGCTCCGCTCCGCAGCGCCGGCTCCGGAGCTGCTCCCGCGGCGCGGCCGCGGGAAGGGGGGACCTCCCTTCCTTCACTCACATGATCTTGTTCCACTTTCTACAGCAGCGCGGGAGGCATCGTCATACACAGTGAGTCATCCACTGCAGCTTTTATTTGCTTCTGCATTTTTATGTATAAACAGTTTGTTTTGCTGTTTTGGGGTTTTTTTAAGCAATTTTTAGTATTTATTTCTCAATACAGATAAGGGAGTTACCATGGCTACCCATCTCCAGTAACATGGCTTAAGAGGACAAGAAAAGGCAACCAGACTGAAGCTTGAAACAGTCGGGTCACTCTGCCCACTGCTCGCTCACTGCGAGCGCTGCTGGGAACGGGGAACTGAAATCCTGCTGGAAAAACACATCACGGACAATAAAAACAGGGAAAAGGACCCAAAGAGCAAGTGTCCTGGCACGCAGCCCACGGGGACAGGGACAAGCTGAGCCCAAGGAGCAAGGGGACAGGGCGCAGCTTGGGCACGCGGCGCTCCGGGGGGCTCGCGCGGCTCCCACGGTTTGGGAAGTTTGGTGCACGGAAGGCAGGGGAGGACGGAAACCCTCCGTGGTGCTGCGTGTCATTGAGCTGACGGACAAGCTGGAGCCAAGCGGCAGCCAAAGCTGGCGCCGTGCTGCGGTCCCCAAAGCCTGGGGTGGCAGCTCCGGTTGGTCACCCTGAGCGAGGAAGTCACAGCAGTGTGAGCAGACTCCGTACACCTCCCTGCACACCAGCGGCTGTGCAAATACCGGAATATCCACAACAGGACATTCCCTGCCACCACGGGAGGGCTGGTTCCTTGGGGAACCTCAAGACTTCCAAGTGGACCCAACGCAGCTCAATTCTACTGAAGGGTTCTCATCTTTCCATTTTGATTACAGAGACTGTTCAACTATATCTTCAAAAATGAAATCTACTGCTTTGCACATTTGATTTTCTGATGCATTGAAGGGCTTAAGATAGATATGTTTAAATTACACTGCAGATGGAGTAAGAGCAACTCCTTATATACCAGAATCTCCCCTGGGAATCTGCAAAGAAATAGCCCTGTATTTCACAAGAGCTGAGCAAAGGATGTGTTAAATAAAGCCCTGAGAAGAATACGTGGATGTGGTTCATTATATATTGATACATATATTGTTCACAAAAAATGTAGCCTCATTTATACAGTGTAATACATTCAGAGGAGGAAAAAATTGCTTGGCTGCAGGATGGTGCATTTTTGCAATTCATTGTCATATGGATGAGCTGACTGTGGTGTTAATTTATTGAAAGAAAGAGATAATTTGCGCTTATATAATTGGGGCTGTTTAAAATTTAAATGAATATCACCGTGGGCCTCAGCCTTTCCAAACGGCTCCCGTTTCCCTGCTCGGCTCCTCCCGCAGCCTCCGTCCGTTCCCTGTGACCGGCAGGTTTCCAGCACACAGGGTCCCGCCGCGGCCGCCCGCGCGCACAGGGAACGGGCAGGCCTGGGCCTTCAACACGAGCTGCCTCCGAGGTTGGGCCAGTCCGGATTTCCTCATTACCGTGAATCATAGGAGCAGGGAACAGCAAGATGTCCCCTTGGCAATGCCAGCAGCATCAGCAGATTTTCACAATAGTTTGTCTGTGCGCTCAGCCTCGGGCCGGCCTCTGCCCAGTGACTCAAGAGCCTGATATGTGCTGAAAATTTTGCAGTGCCAGACACATAATCCTTGTGGAAGAGCTAGAAGCATGAATCGCTTCCAAAAGCGCAGGGAAAACCTCTCTTTGAAAGACAAGAGGACAAACAGTTTCACTATATGTTTAAATTTTAAGCAAGCCTCATTACACAAGCAGAAATGATCTTGCTGGCCCTGGCCAAATTACCCGCACGTGCCGCTCACCGCAGAGCAGGGGCTGCGGCAGGGCCAGGGCTGCACCCGGCACCGCAGCCATCCCGCCCGCAGCCCCGGCGCGGAGCCTCCTGGGGACACGGGGACGCGGTAAGGAAACGCGGTGACGCGGTAATGAAACGCGGTGACACGTCCTGTCAATGAAACGCGGTGACACGGTAACGAAAGGCGGTGACACGCCGCGTTAATGAAACCTCGGGATAGCTCCCGAAAGGGAGATGCCAGGAAAGCAGGACCCGCTCGGCGGCGCACGGCAGGACAGGATGAGTACATTTTGGCACAGGGAAGCTTTCCTTTCCTTTTTTTTTTTTTTCCTCTCCTCCTTGAGGTGGAGATGCTCAAGTTTCTAATGAATAATCTGCAAGTGGCTGGATACAGGCAGAGGAAAGAGGAGGAGAGTATAAAAACTGCAATCAAGAAAAGCAAATAATTTGGAATTACTGACCGCGTCTGAAATGCTTTCTGGAAGAACAGCCTGGGGCCTGCCTTGAGCAGCAGGAGACCCACGGGAAGTGCCTGGGAATGACCCACGTCTCCATGCGTGGGCACACAGGGGTTGCAAACGCATGAGCAGCTCTGAGGACATGAGTGTCCGAGGAGCTGGATCCCAAGGGATTCCCTGGATCCTAAGGGATTCCCCTTGCTTGGTCTTTGAGCACTGAACTGAAGGGAAAAGGCAACTCTGCACATGGCTCCAGGTGCGGAGTCAGGACCCACAGCAGCTC
>JASSRY010000449.1:2767433-2850274 GCA_032466555.1 Tinamus major
AAATACATATATTTTCCTAGAAGCTGCACTTTATGGGACATATCACACAGTGCTGACGTCCTTGGATGCTTTGCCAGAGCCAAGATTAATAGTCCATTTTAAAGCCTGTGAATGTTTAAGACCCGAAATGCTAGTGCTGATGGCTTAGCTGCCTCATGTTCCACCGAGATCAATGAATTCGAAAGCGTTTGGCATCCTACACGATGGGCGAGTTTGCTCTAGCTACCAAATCCTGGTTACTTCAAAATAAAAGGGCTTCGAGCACAGACTTGGAGGAACGCAGAGGAAAACGTGAGCTGTCATGGACGAGGAGTAAACCTCCTCCCCGACGGCCACAGCAAATCTCTGTGTCTCTCATCAGCTTCCCCTTCCCCCTGTCAGCCCAAAGGGGAAAAAAATTCAACTTAATGGATAAGACTCGACCACCTGACAGCGTATTTCTGACCGGTTATGTATGGCCCCTTGGGAATTTCAACAAACATCACAAACAAAACCAGGTGGGAAGCTGGTTCCATTTATTTTCATTTTACAGAAAAGTTCAGGCTGAAATTGAGTTGTTTACAAAACTACAGGACCTCGAGGGCCAGCAGGGAAGCCTATATGTCAATCTGAAATCCCCACAGCCCGCAGCTCGCTAAAAGCCACGGCATGTTTATGTTATGTATGTGCCCAGAATTAGCAATAAATAGAGAAACTCTGTTCAGATGCAGAGGCAACATGTCGGTTTACACAGCTGCACCAACCCAAGGCATTTATGGAACGATCCCAACCTGGGAAGGGGCAGCCTCCTATGAAAGAGGGTTTCAGGCAGTTAGGGCAGGCTGCGAGGGCCACCAGCACACAGCTAGAACTGCAAATTAGCTTCATGATAGCGAGAAGGAAGAAGCAGAACTTAGTTGGGATAGAGGGATAACTTGCAACCTGGGTTCCTCAGAGCTGAAAACTCATTTGGAATTGACGTCTCCTCCCACCGAGGATGGAGCGCAGCGCTCCGGGCTGCAGGAAGCGGCACGCGAAGGAGCCCCCCAAACGCTCCCAAACACCCAAACGGCAGGTGGAAAACCCACAACGAGACCTTGCACTCCAGAGCATAGCTGGAGAGCTGCCCACGGCCGCACGCACGGTTTGCGAGCAGCGAAATCTTGTCCGGCTGCAGCTGAGATTGTGAGCTCTGCGTGACCGCGCTCCTGGCGAACCAGGACAAGGCAAGGCAGATCCGTGCAGGGATATTCCCAGACCCGGCACCGAAGCGGCCGCACGCGCATCTGAACGACAGAAGCAGCCTGATACCGGCGGGGAATGGCCAGGGGAGCGGGCGCTCGGTGCCGCCGCACGGCGCACGTGCTGGCACTGCGCTCGCCAGCGCGCAGGGCTGTGCCATGGGACAGTCACTCAGCTCTGAGGGTAAAGGGAAAAGCACCCACGCATTCCCGAACGCATCCTTTCTGTTCCTAGCACTTCTCACATCTATCGGTCAACGCGCTCCTTTCTGCTGGGAGACCTCCCAGGATCTCAAAGCAGGCATTGGGAGGAGATCTTCATCTGCTCCTTTGATCTGCTCTTTCTCTCGCCCTCTCTTTGTGCTCACAAGAGGACAGATTAGCTCTTTGCAGGAGGAGGATATTTGTGGCCAATGATTCAAGCCACATCTGCTGAAGTAAGGCTTTAGTCCGTCTGATCGGGGAATAGCCGTAGCTGTTATGCCCTGCTTAGAAAGGGCAGAATCAAAATGTGCGTTTTTGAGAACTGATCGTTTGTTCCATTTGTAACGCGCCTGCTTTCACAGTATAGAGAAAAAGCAGAGACCAAGACTGAAGAGTATAAGGTGAACAACAGGGAGCACTTGAAGATTATGCGGTATACAAGGCAGATCTGACCCTTTGGAAGCCCGTATTTGTACCTCTGGACAAGGACATTCCTCTTCACTGCTCTTCTGCTCAGCTGGTGTCTTCCATAGAACTCCACACAGTTATAAAACAAAACGGTGCCAAACCCTTGCACCATAGGCCGTGTTTGCACAAAACATCCTTTTCTCCCACACCAACTCAATGCCTAGGAGGGGTCAGCTCCTTAAAGCTGCCCCTTCTACACTGCAGCCAGACCTGCACCCTTGCCAGATGCGAAGCTCCAGCACAGAATGAGCCATGATCTACTGAGGAGACCAGCTCACCCTTCTGATCAACATTCCAACGGGTCCCATGAGCTGATGACCCGGGGGGGCTCTAGGGACACCACCTGATGACACCCATGAGGGTCACGCTGAGCACCTTTCCAGATCAGACAGACCAAGCCAACCTGGCAAAGCTCTTTTCATCCTACTGGGAACAAACGGGACTTCTACTGACAAGGCAGAAGGAAAGAGCAGCCAAGAAGATTTAGAGCTTGCACTTGTAAATCTCCTAGAGTCTCCGCGAGACTCAGCAGATGATCTAAGACTTGCATGAACCCCCCAAGTGGGTGTTTAAGGCCTCAATTTGTGAGATTTCAATAAACAGCTCTCAAAGTTTTGGCAGCAAATCAGCTCATGCCAAAGGTGTTACAAGCAAAGGAGCAAAGCTGCAAAAAGTCAAAATCCTTAATGAGCTGGGGTATAACGTTATGCACTTACAGAGCACATTGTGTTCCTGGCATCCGGCGACACCTTAGCACAAGCTGCAAGACGTTTTTGTTAGCGCACAACTCCGAGCAAAGAGTACCAATAAAAGCAAGCTGCCTTCTGCCATCTCCTTCCCTTTCAGCACGAACAAATTCTACTGCTCTTGACACGACACGAAGTGTCAGGAGAGAAGTCAGCTCTCCTGCTGCCCGTGCTGCTGCTGCACAGGAATGGTTTATGTCAACAGCAGTTATTTGACAGGTTGCCCAAAGGTGCAAACCCGCAGTTTATATATGTGCATGCTCATGGGAGCGTTGTATCCTCGCCTTGCACGTTGCAAGCAGCAGGGGCACAGTATTAAACACATCAGCCTAATCCTGGGATTTTCCACCACGGGTGGTGTAGTCACCAGGACTCTGCGACCACGACACACTAAACTACCGGGCTACAGACCACATCTCCAACATGCTGCCTACCTTTGTCTGCAGCTTTGCCAGCTGTCTGAAGACTACGTTGAATAATACCATTAATGAGAATAATTAGTGCTTTGGATCTCAGCCTCTTTCATGATAACATCTGCAGGAGATAAGTGTCAGTTTTATAGTATCTTTCGTAGCACAGTAAAAAATTAACACGGGACAAAGTGGATTACCAAGAACATTTACAAGTGCACGCCAGAAATAATGAAAATGTGATTCTCGGTCCCCAGCAGTGCCTGGCTGCACCGCTGCCTCCCGCGGGCAACGAGCCCAAATCCCGCATGGTCACAGGGCTGCGGAAACTCTGCGAGCAGCTGCTGAGAAACAGAGTTCCTTAGGAAGAAATACATTCATTCCTGGTGAAAACTCTGAGCATCGCCACCAAGAGAAACACTCCATCGGGAGCAAAACTGTCCCTTGGAAATGCTGCCAGCAGGCCCTGCGGGAGAGGGGCCCTGCGGAGCGGATCCGTCCTCCCCCTGCCATGGTTTTACCGTCCTCGGCACTCACAGGAGTCACCAGGCACGGGACACTGCATGGAAACAGGCACCCTGGGAAGCCCCATGCAGTAACGTGAAATGCCGGGAAGCAATCTGACATTTCCTAAAGGGGATACATCCCCTTCCAACAGAAATACTTCACAGTTCAGAAACATGGATCTTCTTAAGAAGAAAAAAGCTGAGACTCTTGCCAGAAAGCACTCCCCTTTTCACTGACTGCAAAAGACTGACTGCAACAGGAACAAAATATTTCGGTTTTATTTTGACCTACCTAAATTCTGGGCATCTAAACAAGTTTGAGGAGAAAAAGAAAAGTCTATGCCTTATAAAAGCCTTTATATAAGTGTACTTTTCTGTTCACGTAGTCTGTGCAGCTGAGCCCCTCGCCGGTCCTCGTGCTGCTCGTCGCTGTGGGTCTGGGTCAGAGCCCGGATCGCGCCCCGAGCGCCGCTGCAAACGCGTCGGACGGGACGAGCTCCGCGAGCCTGGACCGAGCCCAGCACAGAGAGCTTTATTGAAGCACTCACATTCCTCCTGGCCTTGGAGCTCTTTGGCAAAAGCCGTTTAGAGCAGGCCCCTGTAGAGAGCGAATGAGCAGAATCCAAATATTTACACGGACCAGCAGCGGCAGTTCCACTTCAGGACATGGGCAAGATGCTCCGTGCTGCAGCCTGGCTCCCGCTCCGGCAGCGCTTCCCTGACCCACACCTTGCACTAACTTGGCCAAAAAGCTCTTGGCCTCTCCCTACCCTTCAGCGAAGATTTAATAGCAGACCTTGAGCAAGGCCTTTCATTACCAAAACGTTTTTTTTTTTTTTTAAGCATGCTACGTGCATTTGAATCAGACGTTACAAAGCAGTTTGATAAATAATTTGAGCAAGCTGAGTTGTCAAAGAGAGAGCCAAATCTTGCGCATATTTAGGAAAGAAAACCCAAGGCAATCTGAAGTTGCATCTACAAAGGAACACTTTTATCAGAAAACACTTAATCCCTCTCGTCTCTTGGGATCTGGCCCTTTGTGAACAAGCTACATGCACAGCAGACACTCACTTCCTTCCAGGGTAACGCTACATTTGAGCACCTACTGGCTCTCAAACCCAGGGCCTTCCAAAGAGGTCTCCTCTTCTGACACTTCATTTTCCTTGCGTGGAGTAGTCAGCACCCTTTAAACGACAGCCAAAAGGAAGAGCAAAGCCAACAAAAACATGTAACTATAGACTAGTAAGACAATCCCTGTCCCTCCGGGTGTCCCAGCTCTCGGCTTAGCAGCCTTTCCTGCTCCTTGAGCTGGATCATGGAATTCAGCCCGAAACATCAGAATTCTGTGGCTGCGGCAGCTGCTTTTTCAAACCTACCCAGTACTGCCCACATGCCATCCTTAAAAATGAAACTAAATGACAGCACATCCTTAATTATCCTTCTGCTTCTGAGGACATTTTGAAACAAGTTAGAGGATAACCAAACATACTAACTTGTTTTTCCCATCACCAGTTCTGCTCCCTATTGCTACAGGATGCCAATAGCCCAAGGGCTGTGCCAGGAGCGCCCCTGTGCTCCGGCTCCAGCAGGAACGTGTGACACTTTCATCCCGGCTACACGTTCACCTGAGCGCCTGGGGTCAGACCCGGGCAAGACCGCGCTGCGTCCAGGCGGCCGAATGCGGCCTCTGTTCTTGGCAGTGAAAGTCCCCTTGGGATTTCCAGACTTTCCCCTTTTCCTACCCCAGCAGGAACCGCCCTGGAGCGCGAGGCTCCCCGCAGCGCCGGGGGCAGGATCCAGCGCCCGCCTGTTCGTCATTCGCAGCTTCCCACTGATGTTCCCTGCGGGATGTTGTGCTGTATTCAGACGGATCCCTGCACAACACCCACTGCAGCCCAACAGCCCTGGTGCTGCTGCAGGCTCTGCGGGGCACGTCCTCCTCCCCAGCCGCCAGGCCCGCGCCGTGCAGCATTTGGGAATGGCTCTGCTCCGCACCGCGCCGCTCGAGCCGCCTTCCGTACGGACACGGCCTCGTCCATCCGTACCGCCTGCCGCCCTTGGGTCACACGCAGCATTTCTGCATGAAACGCAGATCCTGCCATTTTCCAGGGAAGGGAATGCAGTGGCAGAGGTGCAGAGATGTGTCCTGCACACCCAAAGGCGCTTGGCAAAACGAGGATCTGCTCAGGCTCCTTGTGGGTTTAGAGGGTGCTCGAGAGAAACCCTCCCCAAGCTGTGGAGCGGCTCTGGGAGCTGCAGACACGCCAGGATGGCCCTTCCCGGGAGCCGTGTCCTGGGAGCCGACGGGCTGCAGGGGGAGCGCGGCTCTGCCACGACACGCGGTGCTGCAGCACAGGACGGGGCAAGCGTCCCCAGGGAGGGCACAGGGCACGAGGGCTCCTGAACAACATCCCTCCCGCACACACTTGCCAACCTGAGCCCCTTGGCAGGCCGCAAAGCCGGCTGCGTTTCCAGGCTCCAGTGCCGAGATGGGAATTCCCTGCAGAGCTCACAGCAACAGCGGGCACCACGCACAACCAAGTCACTCCTGCACGTTAGCGATGCCAAAGGCTTCCCCGGTCGGAGATAAGTTTAGAGCAACTTTGCTTAAAGGGCTTGGGCAACCTGAGCTCACAACCCACCCTGACACACGGGTTCCACTCCGGTTCCTCTCCGCTTCCTCCTTGCAGGTTAAGCCCCACTTTGCGTTCTGGATTCACCAATATATTCCCCATTAGTAGATTTTTAACCAACCAACCTGAGATCAGAGAATTCCACTATGTTCTGTTTCGAAATCTGAAGGGTTAGGGCAAAACCGGAACTTTCCTTTGAGCACAAAGGGACGGATGTGACAAGTAGTGACTCCTCAGGCAACCGCTTTGCACCCTGCAGAACAAGGGACATACCCTGCGCTGCGGCACACGTGGAGCGACCACTTCAATGGGCTGCGGGGCGCGAGGTGGGATGTACACGGCAAAGAGACTGCCTCCATCAGAGACACAAGCAGCAGCCTAAAGTAAATGGTATTAATTAGAAAACTCAAAGAATAAAACATCTACGGATTGTTTCTTATTTCGAACTATCAGCCGTTGAGTCGGAGATAGCTCCATATTCCTACTGAAAAGCCAATGAAACCATCTCCCCCGCTTTAGGGATGACACTGCTCTTGCTATTCCAAGTGGCATTGTTCGATGTCAGTTATATTTAGGCAGGGACAGGATGCCAATGTCATATTCTGTGCGTCAGCACAGCAGCCATCTAAGCGCACAAACATCTATACATAAACACGCATATGATTTAGATAAACATATATATAGATACACACACACACATGCACTTTATCAACCGCAGACTGCA
Source organism: Tinamus major (assembly GCA_032466555.1). Lineage (NCBI taxonomy): Eukaryota > Metazoa > Chordata > Aves > Tinamiformes > Tinamidae > Tinamus > Tinamus major. The sequence goes on from JASSRY010000449.1 coordinate 2,774,345, forward strand.
CCTCGGCCTCTCAGCCGGCACCGAGATCCCTTCTTCCCAGCACCAAGCCCTGTCCCGCTGGGAATGTCTGGATACACTGGGCCCTGCAGTCCGGCCTGGTGCTTCCACCCCTGCATTTGGGGTCTCGGGCAGGTCGGCACCTGCACGGAAAAGCCGCACAGACGGCTCCTCGACGCCACCCCAGACCTTCCTCCAGGAGCCAGTCCGTCCACAGCGGCCAGGGAGAGGCCTGTGGTGCTCAATACACCCCTACGTTAACTGTCCTTGCAACAAAGCAGCTGCGGCCTTAGTACTTTTAGAAAGGGATTTATAATGGCAAAAATCAGAAAGCTTTCCACTATACGCAATGCATTCAGGCCAAGGAGCCATCACGAAATTCGTTAGGTCTTTGTCTCCACCTACTGTTATGGAGGAATTAAACTCCCTAACGGGCACCCAGAAAGGTGCGGGACACCTTTCCCATTATGGACAAGAAATCTATTCCCTACGGATCACAGTACTTCGACCTTTACCTATCATAAAAGTCAATTGCTGGGAGAGCCGAACATTCAGAGATAGCTGCCACGTCCTCCCTTACCTGGGAAGGAGGGCTCATTAGCCGTAATTACTGCTGAGCAGCGACCATTGTGGTTTATGGTACCTCTGCCTTGAAAAGAAGAAGGTTTTGAAAGGCAAGAAACTCAGCTGAAAATAACTCACGTCAGCATAAGAAGTGGTTTGGAAACTTCTTGAACAGGAATGAAAATTAAAAGCATTTGCAACACTTCAAATTTTTTTAATAACCAACAATTACGGGTTTTTTTTTAAACCCACAAAATTACAGTCTAAACTCGTATAGGCCTGTGAATACTCTCAGGTGCAAGTGTTGAAGGAATTAAGCAGAACACTCTTAATTAAAACCGAATTAATCTGTCAAAATCTGGGATTATAGAGAAGTCTGATGCACTGTTCCTCTGTACTTAATTTGACAAAGCAAACGCAAGTTATGCAGCTTTTCTAAAGATAGCTCCCTCTTGCTATTTTGGCACTTATGCTGGTTTATTTTTTTTCTCTACCCGCCTCTAAACTTCTGGACAAGCCCCTTGAAACAAAGCTTGTCAGTGCTATGGGCTCGGGAAGACCGGAGCGGGCGCCGGTGCGGACGGGAGCCGGCCGGGAACGCGATGGAAGCGCGAGGCCGGTGCAGAGCCGCGGCCGCCCCGCGCACCCGGCACCTCCGGCTGCTCAGACCACCCGAGCGCTCCGATCCCAAAACACGTTCCTGCAGCACACGCAGTGTCCGGAAAACCCACTTTGGGAACATGCCTGTGCTGAACATGCCCTGGATGGGCCCAAGTGTGCGCTGGTAAAGGCGCCCATGGGAATCGCTCGGTTTTCGCACGGAGCTCATCTCGGCTGTGTGTTTCGGATCACCAACAAGGGCCTCCAACCATTCCCAAGGCTGCCCGTAGGATTTAACTGACCGATCCCTGCGGCTGGACCGCCCCAGCCCACATCAGAGGGGACCGCAAGGAAGGCGCCAGGGAATTTGGTCACCGAGAAAGCCCCGGCTTGGCCACATGTGCACACACGCAGCAGATGCCTGGAGGCTTTTGCACATCCTGTCAGACTGTCTTTTTGAAGGGCAAAGCTCTGCAGCTGCAAAGTCAATTGACTTAATTCAGCAAACACTTTCCCTCCATTACTTATTTACACACACGCACATTTAAAGCGGTTTTAATCATAAGCAGCAGTTCCAAATCAGATAAAAAGGGTTTGATAATGCTCAGAAAATCCATGGCCGTAACAAGAGCACCTTTGTTGCATGAAAACCAACGAGGACATGAAGGGAACAACTAAACGCACTCTCAGGCCCGTGGCTACAAAGGAAACGATCCCTCACGACTGTGAGCAGCGCCAAAGCACTTGCTCCCTGACCTCCGCCGGGCGCGCGCGCAGGCCTCATGCCAGAGCAGAATTCCTCTTGTTTGCTCCCTTCGCCTCACCCTGGGCTGTCTTCATAACCGCGCCAATGTTGCCACTGATGGAGCTCAGCAAGGAAAGCTGCAGAGAAGTTGTCTGACGGGGTCTGGCTCCACGGGCTGTATCCAGCCCTTCCCAAGGGCTGTGTTTCCCTGCGGATTCACAGCGTGCGGCCCCGGCAGGGCAGCAGCAGGCACGCGGCAGGGAGCAGCCCTTGGAACAGCGCGGGGCTGTGGGAGCGCCCGGCGCAGCCCCCGGACCTGCTCCGTTCCCGGCCACGCTGGGCTGCACGCTGGGAGACGCCGCGCGAGCGGAGCCTGAGCAAAGCCCGGCTCAAAGGGGCGTGCAATAAAAGCGCATGGCCCAAAGCAGCCGCGGCCCTGGCATCGCTGACCCTCACGACAACAAGGGCCGTGAACCACTTCACGCTCATTGAAAGCACTTTTGAAAGTTCCATGTGATTATACCAAAAGAACTAAAAAACAAAAATAAAAAGGCGTGTATTCCTTTGAAGTGAAATTCAGTGCAGCACTAAAGCTAGTGACGCTTTGGTAACCACAGCAACATTTTTTATTATTAAATTTAAAGATATTTGGCAAGTTACAGACTGACATTCAAGGCATTTTCTTCCAGTGGACCCAGGCTTTTCCATACACGAAGCTGTTCATGGCCACCACCAGTAAGTGCTTCAGGGGCGGCTCACAGCATAGCTGCCTTCAAAAGGGAATTTTCATATCATCCTTGACAAAGGGAATTTGCCAGGTACTGTCTACTTTTGCCATCACTGTCCTCGGCCATTCTTCTCCATCTCCTTTCTTTTTTAAGCCAAGTCTAGCATTTACAAATGTTCATTTTTCAGGACACCAGAACAGGCAGTGTCCAAGCTGTTAAACAGCATTTGAAATACTTTGTCTTCTAAATCACGTTCAATACCCAAGTTATTCTAAAAGCATGCAGCTGTGGAGATGGAGGATTACTGAATAAAGCTGGCCCTGAACCACGGTAAAATGCTACATCAGAATCAAATCCACCTGCAAAAGACCTTCTGACATTTACTGCTGAAGATAAGAGTGCTAAGCAAGAAAAGACACGTTCTTTATTATTAGGGAACTTGATGGAGCACTCGGGCGTGGAGACTTATTTTACCACTGGAGAAGAAACCGCATTCCTCGTCTGCTGCAGACTGCAAGAGCTTGAAAACCAGCAACTGTTTCACAAAATCAGAATTTTCTCAAGATGCCGCTGACAACTCTTGAACACCATAGACTCTCTCCACTGAAAATACGCATTTCTGTCAGATCTTAAATGTATTAAGATTTACTCTATCACATTTTAAGTATATGAAGATTTAAATATCTACAATGAGCATGTTATTAAAAATCTTGGCACTAAATTCTGAAGTCCTGAGGCCTCTAGGATGTCCCCCACTGTGTCAGAGCGCTCTGTGAAGGTGCCCAGGACGCCGCATGCCGTGGGGTTTGCAGGCAGAACGCTGCTGTGCCGCGGGAGCGCCGGCGCGTGCTACCTGCTGCAGGCGGCAGCGTGGGCACGGCCTCGACACGGGCACGGCACGGCCTCGCGGGCAGCGCAGCCGCTGCCAACGGGCTCCGCACGGAGCGCGGGCACCGCAATACGGATTAGATGCGGCCACGTCGCCAGGGCTGCAGTCCTACCACAGACAGGGCAGATAAAACTTGATGCTTTATCTCACAAGAAACACAACAAAATGGGAGAAGTGTCACCACTTTAGCCAGCACCTGATGCATCAAAGACTGTACAAGATGTACAGATTTTGGTAGATGTAGATTTTGGTTCTCCTGCTCTATTCAGCAGTGCTGTAAAGGCTCAACAGGAGAGCTCTGCATGGGATCCATGCACAACTGCATGGACATCACCCTCGCATTCACAGGCAGGATCCTGCCTGTGTCCTCAGTACTGCACCAGCCAGGCTGCTCCACACTGGTCAAGCTGCCACATCTGCTCTCTTTCCAAGTGAGCCTCAATTAAAAGCAAATTACAGTAATATAACCCCCAGGCAAGAGGGATGGGGCTGATTTGAGAAGCGTGGTGCATCCTTCAATGGGGGTTATGCCTTGTGGAGGAGCAGAAGGGGCCTCGGGCAGCAGAACAGCAAGAAGCCCCCGTCACTGCCAGCATTAGGTGCTTGTTTTATGCAGGCTCCTCCACCACCCCGCAGAACGTAATGCTGCTGCAGTTAATAGCACAGACGACAGCAACTCCCCAGGCTTTGGTCTGGGAATTACCTCTGGAGACAATTAGAAACACCATCATAAAAGTCAGAATGCTCCAAAACTGCAGACAGGAACCAGACACACAAGTTTTCCTATAGGGCTGCAAGGAACTTTAAAGACCACATAAAAAAAGCCTGATCACAAACCAAATCCCAGATCTGTCAGAACAGTTTGTCCACTTCTCTAAAAAGACCAAATTAAATCTAACCCACCCCTTAACACAACTACAGAGGATAGAACTAAATGTAGTTTTTATCTGGTTAGGCAGACAGTCTCTCCCTGGGAAATCTTTATCTACTTTTCTAGCCAGTTCCTAATGTCTTTATTTATAATGTCTGACCCATCCCACCGAAAACACCAGAGTCTTCTGGCAAAGCACAGGCTGCAGAGTTAGACGCTCAATCAGATAAATCAAGTACAAATGAGGCAGAAAGGCAAGAACTTACCAAATCAGAAGATAAAAGGTGTTCCAGACTGGGAAAATAATGGCCTGTTTGAAGAACACAGAGCTGAAGGTAGAGATTATGTTGAGGGCAAGGGGCAATCTCGTTTATCTAGCAAATCCAGTAATGACAACGGACAAGAAAATGCTGACGGCTTCTGGATTAGCACCATGGCTATTTACAGGCTCCACTTCTGTGCATTCATTTCACATTGCCACTTGCCCAGCTCCGGGAGGACAACATAATGAGCTAACCACAGCCCAAGTCCAATTCCCAACCTTCCTTTAAGTGTCATTTGCCCACGCTGTGGAGAAGGGAGCAAACTGTTCTCATATTTACTGCCCCTTTCTTGGGGACTGCACAAAGCAGACAAGTTTGAGAATCAAGGATTCCTTCCCTTTTCCTCCTTCTCCAAATCAGTCCATCTGCCCCACTATGATACATGTTCATACATGGAGGAGAGAGGCCCAAACAACTCTAGCTGCTGCTTCAGGTTTGACACCAGACCTCGGCACCTAAAAATGACCAAGTGGAACCAATTGGTATTTTCTTTTGAGAAAAATAAAGCAGTAAATTGACCCCCTAGTTTCACAAATGCAACCCAATCAGTCATAAATCCATCCACCATATAATTAAAAGATTTTCCAGATCTAAATACAGAAGTTGTTTGGGCCAAAGAACCAAAGCTGGCTAAATTCTACAAAGATCAACTTTCCTAGACTGAATTTGGCAACACATCCTGAAATTAGCTATCCTCAATGAGAAAAAAGAAAACAATCTGCAAGGAAACAAATAAAGCATCGAGTCATGTTTGTGATCTGCTTGTTCCATGAAGGTCAAAACAGATAGAGTGAACATAAAGAGAGCCCGTTACATGAGGAACCAGAACTCCCTGCAATAAATAGTGATGCTCAGAGGGACCACAGGGTGCTGCAGAGCAGCTGGTGCGACAGACCTGCTGCCCAGGGAACGGGCTGCAACAGCTTCTGCGGGCTGAGGGGCTGTCCCCACAGCTCGAAAGAAGCCGTTTTCACCACTTAAATCACACCAGGGCTCTGTGCCTTGCAGGTTTTTGTAAGGGGTTGCATAGTTTCCTCTGCCATATTAGGAAATTTGCTTATGAACAACTGATAACTCCCAAGACAACCAGCTCCACCACAGCTTTTCCCTCCAAACCTCTAGTGTCCAATGAGAACATTGCACTACAGCACCACAGAGGACAAGAATCACAGGTTTCTTCCCAGTCCCTTCAGGAACATAGCCACACACTCCACAAAATAACCTTTGTTACAGTGGGATTCACATCGGAGTCCTCGGAAGCAGCAGCTGGTCAGGATGGGCTGCTGCCATCAGCATTTTTCCTTCAGTCTGTGAAATTAGCCACATCGTCCAGCTCAACAGTGGAGGCGTTTCTCAGCTTATGAGCCAAAATACACTGGATTAAAGCAGGGACAGCACAGCAGCCAGGCAGGAGTGTCTAAGACACTAAAATGGTAGTGGGTAACGTGCTCATGTAAGAGCAAGAAAACAACATCCTGATCTGATGAATGAATTAAATGCTGTTATCTTATCAACAGGAAATATGAACACACTTTCTTTAATTATTTCCTCCTCCAAATCATTCTCTGTAGATCTCAAAGGAAATAACAGATGCACCCAAAACAAGTTTTACCTTCTTTGCTGGCAAGTTCAAAGAAAATGCAAAGCTCTTTAATAAGAACACCTCACTGTTTATACAAAAATTCTTGTCCACAAATTTGCAGTGCTTTACAAAGAGGTTATCTGGAAAAGGGAAATGCAGCAGAAGACAGCAGGAAAGCAAGGCACACTGACTTGCAGCCAGGTCACCTCCTGAGTCACTGCACGTTGCCTCCCCCGCGGTGTAAGCCCAAGCACTAACCTGCAGCAGAGCCTCTGCACACTCACACTGAAGGTACACAAGGGACAAGCTCATCCCACATACAAGCAAACATTTTCAAGCTGACTTACAGGCTGCCAGTATTTTCCCTGCATATACCAAATATTTACAATCTTGATCCTCCTTTTATTTATTTGAGCAGACTGAAGAGTTGATTCTCTTGGCTTGAATCGTTGGTTCATAAGCTACCTTATGTTGTGTAGAATTGTAAGATATTCTTGCCTAGAAAGACATGCTGGTGTCAAGACAGAGCAGACTCAGGACAAGATCTGCAGGGGAATTTGAAACACCATGTAGTGAAGAAATACTAGAATCCGTGAGCTTGGTTTCAAATCCTCCCAGGGAGGAGCGTTACGAGAAGGCTGCATCTGGTTTTATAATCCCACTGAAGTTTGAGAGAATTCACTTCAGTCCTTGCACTAAGCCCCTTCCCTAACAAGCAGGGCCAAGCCGAACAAAGTTACATTTGCCAACATATCCCTAGAGAGACCCACACATCTCTGCTGCAAAAGCCTCTATCTTAAAAAGGCTGGGGGAGGTTGTGGTTGCTTTCAACCTAAAAGGAAGACTGAAAACTAATCACGAATCTTTAAAGTTTACACTCATTTAAAATGCAAGCAGCTTGGCAAGGCAGCCATTCAAGACCATTTCTCCTCAAATAACAAAACAATCCAGATAGACAGGGCTGATTCCAATTACAAGTATAGGCTGAAAAAACAAGCTTGACTTGAGATGTGCTTTCCATTTATGGAATATGTAAGAAGGGGCTTGGAGACTTTGGGACTGATGGAATTCTGCAATTGTACAGGATGAAAAAAATCAACCTAATCAATTTTAAGGACTTTTTCGTTATCCTTTTAAATCATAAGCCTCAAGAAGGCAGCTTTGCTTCCACAGAATTCTGTTAGTTTCATCTTTATTAAATCCTATGGAATGTCTCCTACAAGCATACTAAAAATATATAATTAAGCCCAAAGTCAACTGATGTTCTTTTCTCATCCATGGGAGAAATTTTTCAGTCCACTAAGTACAATTTGAGAGTGAAATAAAAAAGGAGAAACTAATCAGGGCCATGAATCAGGCTCACCAGGGAACAAGTGGGCTGTGCAGCACCCAGATCTAAGTTGCTACTGCAACGCCAGAAATTCTGCCCGGGGATCCCACACTTTCTGGTGTTTTTTTTTTTTTTTTTTTGGCCAAATGAAAGTACGTTCACAGAGCAGACAACTTTTTGCTGCCCTCTGCAGGGTAACACTGACCATTGCTGTTCTTGATAGTAATAAACAGGCTTACAAAATAAACCATGCTTTTTCAGAGAACTTTTATTATCTAGTGGTACACATCATTACTTCAAAAACAGTCTGTAGTGCATTTATAAATTCTGAGCAGCAATTTTAATCAGTTTCATTTCTGTTTTCTAAGCTGGAGAAAGCAGTTGCTACATATCCAACCCTGAAAAGTTTGTCATAGTCAATTCTTACTGCTATTCCACAGAGGCAAAGGCAAGTACTAACCAAAACGCAGAGCTCTGCTCGTCACGCAGAGCAGAGACCTGTCCCAAGGCTGCAGCAGCCCAACACAGACCAAACCACCCGCGCTGCCCCGGAGAGCACAGCTAGAGCCTCCCTGCTGCGCGAGGCTAAGAGCCACCCGTGACAGCGTGCTGGGAACGTGCTGGAGGAACTTCTGATGGAAATACCACTCCATCACACCGCAACAAAAGAGCAGGTGGTCTTGGCTCCAACCCCATCCCTAGTCTTCCAACTTTTACTTGTATGGTTTGCTAGGTACTAGTATTTAGTCAGGAACTGCAGTGTACCAGAAAAGATTCTTCCAAACTCTTGTCCTCCTCTGGACAAGAAAATATTACTTTGCCATTCACTTTTGCTTTCCACAAAAAAAAAAAAAAAAAAAAAAAAAAAGTATTTGAAATTATTTCAGTCTTATTCACTAGATGATTAGAAAACAAAACAGGCAAAAAATCCAATGCTAAATGTTAACTTCTTGCCAGAGAATAAACAAACATGGGTATTGGGCTTTAGTATCAACAATCAGTGTCAAAACATGACATCTTAAAAAAGCTCTTGAAAGAAAAGTTATTAATGAAACTTGAAGCATTATTTAAGTGATCAGCCACTCAGTCCACTTGCATCCACAACACCCAGCATTCTTACTAGGTGCAACAGGCCCGCTTATCCAATCCTCATAACATCCACATGTGTAACAGCAAAAATGAATACCAAATACCTACAACTCATTCATACTAAAAGGCATTTAAAACATTAAAAAAAAAAATTTGTATGCGTCATGGCTAATTTTTTCAAACACCAGAATATGAGTGACAAACTGCAATATAAAATTGCAATGTAAAAGTTGAAAGGAGGAAGACGTTTTTAGAACTATTTGAACCAATTTGATAGCATCAAACGCAAAGGAAAGAAAACTGCACAAAACATAGGCTGATAGACCAGGACCAGCATGTTAAATCTGGCTACACTTGGCAATCGGGCTGACGTTTAGAAATCAAGTGCTTCCTCCCAAGCAGTTAATTAGCAACAATATAGAGCTGTAACACACAAACAACAGTCCAGAAGTGAACAAAAACTTATAACCAGCACCCGCACTTTGGTTTCTAGAGGTCAAGCATGACCATCTTACACAAACCTCAGGAAGAGCCTGAGAAACTTCAGGAATGGTGCAGCATGTCTGACCTCATCCAGACCTCCACCAGCAAGCCAAAGGACTTGACATTAATCAGTGAAGAACACAGTCCAACTCAGAAGCCAAACTTAGTTCTGCCCAGGGGCAACCTTATTCTTCAGCATCATCAAACTGTCCAGCCTCAGTGATCCTAATAGGTGATGTAAAAGTAATGGAAGCTGCATGGTGACACCCTGGATTATACCCCGATTCCTCTCGCCACGAATACAAGGCCAAAAGATTATTCTCCTGAAAGCTTCCACAGGGGAGATCGCCAGCATCTAAAGAAGATTAAAAAAAAAAAAAAAAAAAAGAGATTTAAACCATGAAAGATATTTACAAAACTAGTGGTGTAGCATAGCAATATATTTTGCAGTTTCACAGTATCTTCCAGTCAATAATTTCAATCTGATCTACAAGCACTAGTGAAACTAGCCTACAACTCAAAAAGCTGAGTTTGGCAACAGCTTCATTTTAAAAAAATGCCTCTTGCACCATAGACAACCTAAAACAGTTTTCCCAAAAAACTCAGTCACACACCTGGACTCAGAACATGCAACAGCAGCTCTTACAATTCATACAGTTCTTCATTCACTTCGAGTATAAAAGGCTCAAAGCCACACACTTTTTCTCTCTTTCCAGCTCCCTCCATAACCACATCACCAATTAGAAGGCCCCAGACCCTTCAAGGACTGGGTCAACCAGAGAGCAATGGAAGAATGTGACCATGTAAAAGCTAGGTCTGAACAAATTTTCTATAAACTTATTGTTTACCAAATAAGTAAAAAGACTTCACCCTATTTTTTGGAGAGCAAAAGATTTCTAGCCAGCTAACATGGAAGGGACTAAGCAAATGAAAAGCCCAGATGATGGCACAGAGGACAGTGTACCCCCTTGCCTTTTTTCCAATAACACTGCAGAACAAGCCAAGCAATCACAACAAGCATTCTCAAAGGTGATTATAGATCAGGAAAACAAAACAAACAAAAAAGAAAAAAACTCACACACAGAGGGCTGCCCAAGCACTTCTCTGCAGCAGTAACTAAGACACTCATCATCAGGATCCTTCATAAGCACCTGAACCCAATAATCACACCTCCCTCCCACTAAATACAGAAGGAGAAAAGCATAAGTAATGATGAGCTAATTAAATACAGGAAGAGATGAGAACCTGTGATATTTTCAATCCAAATCAGTAGTTTCAAAACACTGCATAAATTTGAGCAGACAAGGATAACAAGGATAACCTAAAAATGGAAGAGAAACATCCAGAATGGAAATATCAAGGAAAAAAAAAAAAAAGGAAACAGCACTTTTCTCAGATAACCCAGCATGAAGAGTCAGCACTGTTATTTTCACTTTAAAATTAATATGTTTTTATAGGAAGACCACAAAAACTTCCCCAGATCCTTCTACTGCCAACATTGAATTTGGATACTACAGCCATCTGCAGCATGATAATAAAAAATAGGTATCTCCTAGGCAAAGAGAGAACTGTTTGTATTAATTGCAAGAGATACACTCTGGTCAGATACAAATCTTCAGTGATACTACTCTGCATCCACAAAAACTCAGCAGGTTATCACTCACTATTGGCTAAGCATACAACATATAGCCTCGAAAATTGAAGGTTTAGAGGCTCAGTTCAAGCAAGAGTGATTATTAAACTTCTTACAACTAGAATGATCAATACTATTGTAAAAATGGGTTGTAAAACTGCCATTACCACCTTTGTCCAAGGCACTGATGAGAAGGTAGTTATTTACACAGTTATTTACAGAATCAAGCTTAAAAACAAACAAGTCCAACACCAGCAACAAACTGTACTTTGGACAGAGACCAAGTGCTTGTACCACTCGCCTCCAAACAGCTCCATGCTTCAGAGGCACGTTAAGGTTGTATAGAGTGATTTTTTTTTTCTCTGAAAGGAAGGAGGACCTTTCACACAAAAGATGTTATATTTCTGCAGTCCTCAAAACAGTCTCTTTTGCTTCAGAATAAGGATTCACTATAGAGCCCTAGATTCTCCAGAAAACTCCATACACACAATCTTCCGTCTACCGTCCCATCCCTTAAGAATTGCTCAAGCAAAAAAAGTTGCACTTGAACTAGACAAAACTGCTTTAAATCTTGTATTTTACAATAAAATAAAATTTTGCAACACAAATTCATGAGGCAAATTCAAAACAAACAAAAACACTTCCCAAAGGAAAACATGATGCTATTTAAACACATTCACCTGCAAAGCACCCACCTCCAACCATGTACTAGCCAAAACTTGAATGAAGAATAAGTAAATTTGCACTTACCATATGGACTAAGTTCAGAATCCTCCAATTCTTTGTCCCAGTCCTCCACCTCATATTCAGCAGCAGTCTGGAGCTCAGGAAAAGCTGCAACTTCAGACACACTGGATGCTTCACCCTCCGACTCTTCCAGATCCGACAAGGAGTGAATAGATTCAACTGCAAATCCACTGACGTCATTTTCATAGTGGGAAATATCAGGGAATTCACCATCTTGAGCCTCACTCTCAGCAACATTTGCAATATTTTTCAGGAAACATTCTATAAGGAACAGCAGGAACCAAAAGAGCCTTAGGAAGTGAACAGCAACAGCAAAATGCTTCACATGCAATAACTTTGCTAGGTCTATGAAGGGACAGCACCTTGGAGCTACAAAACTAATTTCAATAGACACAACTTCATTCAAAGCTTTTCCTGTAGCTCCCTATTGTTACAGTGGTACTTGAGGCTTCAGACACTTGGGAACATCAGACATGAGCCTGCACCAGCCCAGACAAGATTCCTGATGGTTCTTAGCTCCTTACACTGTGCATGGGACCCAACAGCCCCACTTGTCACAGCTGACTCATGGTATTTCTATTAAATGAATTACTTTGGAAAACCACTGCTCCGGTCTACCCAAATAGAGAGGGTTTTCTGCAGCACTGACTAAATACTCTTGTACCTAGTAATGCCCCCCCGAAAAACAAAACAAAAACAAAACAAACAAACAAAAAAAACAGGAATAATGCAGCACTGTAACTCCTGGCACCTCTCCTGCATAGCCCAAGAGTTTTAAGTAGCTTTCCCCGAGCACGAACTCCACCGCCCGGCTGCTTCAGGCCTACCTCGGCTGGGTGCCCATGGCGCGGCGCCGCCGGAGCGCCGCTCCTCCTCGAGGGACGCGCACCCCACGGCAGCGGCCATCCCTGCGGGACAAGGCGGGAAGAAGCCAGTGGCACACGCTGCCCAGCCCTGCGCACGCTCAGCCCGCGGCGCTCGGTGCGTCAGTTTGTTCCCTGCGTGAGTCAGGGCTTTTAGACCAGACAGATTTTTCATTTGGGAAAGGAAACCTGCCAAGGAATAGCTTGTGCTGCTGCCATTAGTCACGCCAAGCAGCAACAAAATAAATATACAGAAAAAATATATATCTTACTGGTCATAACAGTGATCTGGCTGCTGCCTTGGATGGCAAATAGAAGCAGCAAAACTGAGCCCAGTTGGGTCAGTTAGGAAGCAAAGGTGGGCACCAAGATGGGGAATGAAAGGGGAAACAGGGAGATCAAGGAGGGGTCCAAAGGGATCCACTTTGGTGCCTCAGCAGCCACCAGGCCAAGGACGGAGCAGCCGAGGCGGGAGGGAGGTGCCGGCTGGCAGCATGGCGGCGCGAGGGCGCCCCGGGGAGAGGAAGGCAAATGCCGTTACCCACCGCGTCCGCTGGCCACGAGCGCGGGCTGCTGCGCGGGGCTCTCACAGCACCGGCGGCCCAGCGCCGGCAGCCGCCTCCCGCACCGCGCCCAACGGCCCGGCCGCCCCCGGTACCGCCCCCGGTACCGCCCCCGGTACCGCCCCCGGTACCGCCCCCGGTGCTGGTGCCGCCGCCGGCCCCGCCCCGCGGACGCGCAGCCGCCGCGTTGCGCGGGAAGCGGCGCCCCCACCGCGAGCCGCCTCTTAACGGCTCCCGCCGGAGCCAGCGCCGCCTCGAGCGGGAGGGCAGAAAGTCATTGTTTGACGCAGAATTATTAATTTTACCGAGGGAAAAGACTAAATTTGTCACCGAATTATTAATTTTGCTACAGAAAAGTATTAAGTTTACCACATAATTATTGAATTTCCCACAGAAAATTATTACATTTACCACAGAATTATTGAACTTATCACTACGTCCCTATGCGTGGTGGAAGAGGCAAATGAGGCAACAGGGAAGGGCTGCCTGGAGAAAGCTGCCACGCTCACTGAAAGTAGTTTGTTTCTTGCTGCTTGGGCTAATTATTGATGTTCCCAGGGACCCCAGGATTCTGAATCATAAAATGTTTTGCTAACTGTTGAGGATTCATTTGAATTGGGTTAAAATTAAGTATCTTCTCTGCTGAATCTGAAGTTGCATTCTGCTCTCCAGAAGGGCAAAAAAGGACAAGTGCTGCACTGAGCTACACTCACCCGACAGCCAGGGTTGAACCTGCTTTGACACCCGCTGTCAAAGCAAACGTCGAATACGCTGTTCAGAGCAAGTGAACCCATGGTCTTCATGTCTTGTACTCATAGAGCTGGAAGAGGTGCAGCTGCGCACCCACCACGTGCAGCTTCGTCCCGAAACAGCTAAAATCGCAAGGCTGGTGCATGCCAGGCTTCACAGGTGTCTGGCGGGCAGGAGTTGTGAAAGAGCTATGTGGAAAAAGCTGCTGTATTTCACACACAAAAAAAAGCAGTCCAGTCTGAGCCTTCCCCATGATCAATATGTCAGTCACCAATGGAGGGAGGCTCTGGCCAATGCTGCTGCCAGCTCTGAACTTGGCACTGGAGTGGCTTGTTAATTAATTTGGATAGGTTTGATGCTCAGGCTATTTAATTTGCGAAGTAAAGGCTTCTGAGCCTTTCACAGGTTAATATATACTCCTGTGGAGTTTGGCAACCTCAATCCCGGGCGATAGGGGAAGACCATTCCTATGACCATCATGATCAATAGCCTAAGGGTGGTCCCATCAGAAAAGCAGTAGAGAAAGCTGAGTGAGCCAGGAAACCCACTAACGCAACCCAACTTCAGCCAATGTGGCAGCTTATAAAAAAAATTTAATTGCTATCAGAAACAGCCATCTTCTACAGTTGGACTGTATTTTCTATTCGTTCTGTTCCATTGTGCAACTTCTCTCTTACGCATGCAGCGCTATTGCTGCTATGAATACAAAGAAATAAGGACTGTCTGATTTAAGAGCAGAAACAAGCAACTAACAGTAGAAGTAGCAGATTACACAAGCATTAGCAAAGGGTAAACAGGTTTTACATTCATCAAATTGTAAATAAACTATTAGTACCTCCCCAGGCTCCCTGAATTTTTATCTTGCCAAAAATTATCAATCTCCTGGTCTCCCAAAGACTTCACGATTGAAGCATGCTTAGAAACAAAAGGGGGAAAAAAGAAAAAAAAAAAAAGCTTTAAAACAGAGAAGCACCTCTACAGAACAGGTCTGGTGGCTGCTCCCTGAACAGAAGGTATCAGGCAAATGAATATGATTTCAGGAAATGCATGCAGCTCAGAGGGGCTGTAGGTAGTGGCAAGGTAGTAAATGCAGAGTTCTGTATGGTACCAGAGCAGATAACGGAAAAGGTTGAGCTACAAAAGGCCCTAATAAATTTTAAATTTACAAACAATTAACAGCCAATGCTTTTATCAGCAGACGTGTAGTAAGGGAGACTGAGGAACAGAGCGAGACCCAGTTGCATATCACCAGCTCAGCCCTCACTGGAGGCTTTTTATACTAGCCCTGCTTTCTGAAATGGTGATGTGTCTTGGCGGATTTTCTTTCAAAGCCTTGTAATAAAATAAAAGCTTTTTGTTGTTGTTGAAGCAAGACAAGAGTCAGGGAAGGGAGTAAAATAATAAAGCAGAGACCAAAAGGGCTTAAGAGGAGCAAATAGTGGGGGGGAAATACATAATGTCAGATATGAAACAGCTGAAAACCACTGGGGAGAGGGAAGCTGGCCTAAAGAAAAGCTTGGGAAAGACATAGCACATACTTCAGCTGCCACAGAAAATAGTGATCTGAGGAGGCTGTTGCTCCAAACCTTGTTTACAAGTTCACCAAAAGTTACTAGAATTCATTGCTTGAAGAATTGCAGGTTCTACTTATGTGAGAAACCTCAACAAAACATTTTTTTTGTACTAAAATGTCTTTCAGGAACAAATCACTTCAATCTTGAGATTAATGGTTGAAAAACATGTACCTACTATTCAAAAGGAAAGCCTGCCTCTCTGAATCGAGGTCCTTATGCCAAACAGTGGCAGTCAGACTACCTCCTTGAAAAAAAAAATCACACCATTCAGACACTGAGAAATTACATAAAGGAACCACTGTTGTAAGTTTCCTATATTTTCCGTAGGCATCTTCTCTTGAGTATTGTTAGAAAAAACAGAGTGATCTAATGGTCTGATGATAGCAGTTATGTTATTTTAACCTGTTTGACACAGGGATGTAGTAAGCTGTTGCAAATAACCAAAGACTGTCTCCAAAGAACCATTTTTTCAAAGCTTGAGGACGCAAGACTCAAGTGTAGGTCAAAACTTCTTTGTGTGACATCAGGAACCTTTGTGAGGTAGAGCTCAGCTCTACCTTTCACAATAGCTATCAGAATTACAGTCTTTGAGATACAATCACAAATTACAGTAGTTTCTTGTTATTAAAGACAGGACTTCAAGGGTGAGAAACGAAAAATAAATGATATGATTATTTTACTGATTTTTTTTCCACTGTGCCATTTTTCATCACTGAATTTCGAGGACAGATAGAGAGGTTGGGCTGCTGGGGGTCTGGGAAGTGCAGACCTGAAGCACTGTGACGACAAAGAGCTAACACTCAGTTCTCAGAGCTGCCTTTGCTTTCTCCTTTAACTGTGCAATTGAACCTGCCCAGACAGAGGCATCACCACTAACACCTGCAATACAGCAGACTAGATTCTTGCGTGTGTGGGGAAAAAAAGTGTATTTTAATATGATCCAGGAAAATATTTACCCTTATACAAAGATATTAGAAAAAATTCACTATCATGCGGAGTAGCTACAGTTTTTCATAAGTGTCCAGTTTGCAATAAGGTGTATTTGGAAACAAAGTTTTCCACTAGGTCTCCCTGTAACATCTTCATAGCTCGCCAGTGAATGCTGCCACAGTTCTCTGGTTTGCCCTGGGGATGGTTTAGCTCCTCTTTAATATAATCCAGCCAGAGATCTTTAAAAGAAAACAGAAGTTTCAGCTAGATTTTGAATGGGTATTACATAATAAATATACAATACTAACTTAGAAATTCTCCTCAAAAACTGTTTTCTATATTAAATGCAATGAGGTTTACTTGAGGACTGCCCCCCCGCCTTGAGGTCCAAAAGCTATTCCCAACTGAGTGCAACAGTGATGTTTTAAGAAATAATGTATCTTGAAAACCTAGTTCCATACTGTTTACAAATCCAGATTAAAGGTTATGTGCATCTCTTATGCCAGACCACATCAAAAAAAATTATTTGCTAGCTGTTCTGCTTAAAACCATCCTACTGTGACCAAAGATCCTGGACTGAAAGTTCAGGTCACTGCAGAACATTATGCACTTAATGGAACAGAAGAAATAAGCTGCATTCTACATGATAGCAATCATTTTTTTTTCAAATGCATGGAAGTAAAAGGGGCACCAATAAATTAAAAAAAAAAAAAAAAAAAAAAAAAAAAAAAGAGACAAAAGAACCACACAAACAAAAAACACCCTTACCCGAATTTGTGGAACCAAACTCTCGCAAGGCACGTTCATAGTATTCTCTCAAGTTAAGCATTTTGCAGGATTCCTATCAAAGGAAGGTATTAAAGGGCCATTTACATTGTACAGAAGTTGATATTGCAATTTAATAATTTAATTTCTTACAAAGAAAAAAAACTGTCATGATAATTACACATGTACATACACACATTTTACCACGAAGTTCAAAGACTAGTTACCATGGAACTTGGTTTTGTAATGCAACTTCAGAATACAAATATGAACTGATTACAAACCAGTTATGCTACTCATAAGACCACTATTTTCTATTCAAATCCAAAGTTAGAAAGTGTAGTTAAATAAATTAAGGCTCTAATCAGATATTTAACAACTTACTTGCTCCTTTTCTATTTGGATCATCTTCCTGAAGAAGTCAAGTGAAAATGGACGATTTTCATGCAAGCTGGAGTGAAAACAAATAACTTCAGACCTTTAACCTTACAAACTTACGCCTTAGAAAAATCAGTTTTTTTATTTCTCACCTGGTAAAGACTCTTTTTACTTTCTTATAACCACCATTCCTGTAGGCCCAGTCAAGATACTTTTCTTTCATAGTCACAGACTCAGTAGGAGCTGTGGCACACAAGGATCTCTGTGAATTAAAAAACACGTAAATTACAATTAAAAGGTAACATGGGAGAAATCAAGCAGTACCTTCTCTCTAATTAGACATTTGACATTAAGTGGGTCTCGTAAGTGAGGCAAGCTATCAGACAAAAACATCCTGAAAGATGTCTGAAAAGCAGCATTAGCAACACATCCAATATTTTGCAGATTGTAGTATAGCCTAACATACATTTTTCTTCCAATATTTCAGACAGCTGGGGTTTCACAATGTTCTACCAACATTTGAATTTAAGCTTCCACTGTAAATAACTGTTTTATGCTGTAAACAGGAAAAAAAATGGGCCAGAAAAATAGTGTCTTGACCTGTATTTTCATACAGAGGTCGGAAAATGCCTTTTATATGTTTTTATAAGCTTCCCCCCCGCAAGAGAAACACACTCCTCACATGCTGTTCTGTTTATTTTCATGCCGTGAGAAAAAGTAAGTTTATATTGGTCAACCACCTGGTACAGGGCTTCTGTGTCTGGCTTGGTGTTTGTGCCTTCACTCCATTCCACCCAGAGGGTCCACAGCGGCAGGGTGCCCTGCAAGGGAAGCAGCCAGGGGGATGGCATCATTGAGGTACAGGTGAGAGGCAGACTGATCTACAGAACAACCACCACCCCATCTGTCAGGTCGCACATCACAGCTGCTCTTAAACTGCCCGTTAGACAGGACCATTAAAGAGCTGCCTCTGCATCACACAGTGAAATCAGTTGTGGTCTCCCTCCTCGCTCACAGAGTTACTCAGCTGCACAACTGCTGAGTGTTGCCCTGCACATTCTTTTGCATCACTGACCACCATAGCCCTAAAGTAGCTCCCAAGAACAAAGGGGAAGAAAGAAACAATCAGCTGAGGGTTTCCTCTCCACACTCCCTTTACCCAGGGTCTGAAACAGAGCAGCCAGAGGGCACATAGCTAATCCAAGGCTTGAAATACCACGCATGCAAACAATACATCAACACAGGGCAACCACGGGAAAGGAAACATGTTTTTCTAGTCAGACGCGAAAAATGCCAGCTGACTGCTAGAGGGAGCATGCAAAATATCACCTGTCATTCAGACCTTCAAACTTCGAATCTGAAGTTTATTTGCAGTTCCCTGATGTTCCTGAACACAACGTGCACGTGAAATGTCAAGTTATTATTTCTGACCTTAAAAATGACTATGGACTGCGTGCTTTGCAAAAAGAAAAACCCTTCAAATAAATATCAGAGGTTTCCTGCCCAGGACAACAGCATGCAAGCCCATAAAACAGTACAGACCTTAGATTTCATGTGTTTAAGGGCTTCCTCAAAACACTGGGTCACATCATCACTCTTCAGTTGGATCAGCACCTGCAGCCTCATCTGCCAGATTTCCACTGACAGTCTGAAACGCCGAGTTGCAGCTTCTGCCACCTCCACAGCCTTTTCACAGAGGCCAGACTCCAGCAGCAGCTGAAGCTAAAAACCAGCAGATAAAGGTAGTCACAAGAGTTCTGTAGTATTTTGGTAGAAAACGAAGCCCCAAGTACTATACTGCCCAGCTTGCCACCTACTCAGAATGGTAAAGTTACGCTTGCAAGCAATGCAGGGCAGTCTCCCAGGCTATTCTTCTGTGTCAACTCTTACCCACTGCTTATAGTGACCTTCTGGCAACAAACTGGATTCGTGGGCTTTGCTGAACGCACTCAATGCCCTCTCCAGCCTCTAGAGCCAAAAGGAAAGAAAACAAATATTTATCGCTGCAAACACCAGATTCTCAGCATTACAAAATATCTAGTGGGCTTTTTTGTCCAAACTCCCTGAAATTAAAGTTACAAATCTAATGCTTGAGGTACCTGCATACATTTCAAGATAAGGGCGAGATTTCAATACTTGAGTTACACTTCTCCCTTAAACAGCAAACCAAACAAACAAGACACACAAAAAACGCCCCACAACCCACACGGTGATGTTCTCCTATTGTGGTAAAGGGGACAAAACTGCATAGGAGTCACGATTAATTATTCCTGTCAGCCACACACAAGAATAGAGGTGTAAGAAAGGTGCCCACGTGCCAGCACCATACTATGCTCTTATTTACACAAGACATTTTAACTCTTCCCTCCTTTTGAACAAGCCCAAGTTTGCAGCACTATCAGTGAACGTTAACAAGTTTGGCCTCATAGAAACATCCATCTGAGGTGGTCACAGTACTTTGCTGACAAGTAAATGCCCAAGTTATTCACGTTTGGGTGAGGCCACAGTAAAACCAACAGCAAAGCTGATTCCCTCAGATGGAGGCTACGTGATCTTTAATGACAATCCCAGGTCAACATTTCAGATGAAGCACTTCAAAGAATACTTGCTTTTTGACTGAAAGATTACAGAAGTCAGTAAAAATAGAGGTGCTTTGTTACTATGAGTATTTATTTACCTTTTGCTTTAATTCTTCACTGTTGGTTTTCCTGTTGTATCTCTCCAGGCAAAAAGTGATATAGCATTTCCACATGTCCTCTGCAAGTTCAAATGCATAGTATCAAACATTACAAAATCACAATGGTAAGCTTGCCAACACCTGCTTCAAAATGTTTACAGTATGCTGTAAGCAAAAATACCAGGAAACAAAAATGTTAACATGCAAGTAGAACATCTCACCTGTGGGGACTGCTGTCACAGCCTCCTCAAACACTGCACAGCACCGTTCCTCTCTCTGCGTCATTTCAGCTACTTTCATCTGTTTTGTAGTATGTTCTGCAGACTGCAGCAACCCCAGCTCCAGCTCACGACGAGCCATGTAGTCCCATGTAAGAGGGTCATCAGCATAGCTGGCCTGCAAACTAATATACCACAGCTGCAACATCACTCAGATGTCTTTGACTTTTGCACTTCATTTCTAAATAGTCAAACGTCACAGAAGAAATACTTTTCCAAGAAAAAAATACAAAAGATTGCACTGATATGACTTAACTTTCCGTTTGCCTAGAGGAATCAGACTTAGTCATTAACCTGTCAATCATTATAAATTAGGGCAGTGGAGCGTTTTTATTAAAAAATTCCTCACCTTTCAAGAATTTCTTTTTGCAAATCTTGCGTAAAATCAAAGAGCTTTGCAATAGAGAGCAGAGCCAGATGAAATTCAACACCTAGATGTCAATTAAAAAAAAAAAAAAAAAAAAAAAAAAAAAAAAAAAAAAAAAACAGTTATCAACTGGAATTAAAACATTACATCCCACTGCACCCTTTCTTTACAGTGGATTAGGACTTCTCAGATACTGGAGATCTGAGTTAAAGGCAAGCATTTTCCTACCAAACAAGGACAAGAAATGTTACACCACCTTTGATTTTCTGAGCAGCGTCCCTGTAAATGATGCGAGCCATTTCCCCATTAAGAATCTCTTCAGAATAATTGAATTCTCCCTGTGATATCAAACACAGCATTTTTAGAATTATCTTCCTTCCTTATTTTTGCAAGCGTGGAAAAAAATACCAGAAGTAAGAGATATTAAGGATAGATTCTGATGAAGAAAAACATTAGCTAGTTTGCACAAGTTGAGGAGAATGAAAAAACATAATCACTTTAACTATTGTCCCACCTAAACTGCTCTCAAATCAACCACTAATACAGATCCTTTGAACCTATGCATTCAGACACATGATACGCAAGCAGAGAGTAGCTCTGAGGAAGCTTAAGTGACCTACCAAATCCATCTTGGCTTGTTCAAATTCTTTCTTTTCTTTCCTCTGTTTTTCAGCATGCATCAGCTCCATTCTGAAATACTGCAAAAGACAGAACAACATGAAAACACAGGGGAATAAAGCACAGAACACCTAAATCCACCAGCAAGCGCTACAAACCTAATATCCCCCGTATGCTCAACAGCCTTGTCTTTTAATGAATTATGCGTATACCTAACTACTCTATGTATTTCCCAGAAACTTTCCACATTTAGAAATTTCCATATTTCACATATTCTTTAAGGCTTAATTTGCTGTTAAGAAAAACTATGCTCCCTAGCAAAGGCTAAAGACACCTAGTCTAATCCAGAGAAATTGCAAAGTTCATAGTACTTTGGAGAATTCTGACACATTCATTGACAGATGGCATAAAACCCTCAACTTTTATACATACAGGATTCACTAAAGCGTTGTTAAGAGCTACCAACACAGACACAAAAACTCAAGGAAAAGTCTTTTTGACATTTTCACATTGATGAAAAAACAGTTTTTGACAGACTGATCTGAGATTTGCTAGAGTGATTTGATCTGACTGAAAATAACTGCACATGGAAGAAAAACAGCAACTCACTTCTTGGTAAAGTTTCGAACACTCTGGATGGAAGCGCAAAGCACGAAGAAACAGGTGCCTGGCACTTTCTGACGAGAGACGTGCCTCCATTTCCCATTTTGCTGCCATAATCCACAGGGCTGCAACAGAAAATATGAATAAGTAGCAAGTCAAACCATAAGAGGAAAGCAGGTATTTTTACCCCCACAACTGGAATCAAAAAACAACATTACTTAAACATTCAAACATTATTCAAAGTTTGAGACTTTCTTTCAGGACTCACCACAGTTTTACTTACCTGGCTTATTGGGGTGAATGGCTAACATGCAAGAAAACACCTTACTAAGCTGATGCTTTGAATTCTGCAAAAGGAAAAAAAAAAAAAAAAAAAAAAGTTTGGTTTTATCTAGTCTAGTACTGAACTGAACCACCAAAGTTTCATTATGGAAGATTACAAGCTCCAATACAGTTGTAACAGGGGAGGAAAAAAAAAAAAAAAAAAAAAGGAATAAAAAGAGAGAGACTTGTCTACTCCTTTATATTCAGTAAAAAGCCTCTCATATTTGTTTCATATTGACCAGCTTTCAGATGTTTCCATTTCAGATGTTTCAGACTGCACTGGGATAGCTACCTTAAATCTCTCTGGAGGGCTAACGGAAACCTTGCATGAGTCACAAACCCCTAACCTCACTGACCACTCTGAGGCAAAGATTCTGTTTTGGCAGCACATTCTTTACTCTGACCAGACCACCTTCTTTAGTAGAGAGAGGTCAACATCTGAAGGGTAGGAACAACGCAAAGACTGGCACAAAAAAGTTTACCAAGTACACGATTGCCAGCATTATACCTTTCAGCATAACCACTCTAAGAAATATTTGGAACAAAATCACAAGTCACAGACAGATTCCAGGGAAGTGATAACCAATGGCATGCATCTTGCAAACCAAACGATACTCAGATTCCAGGCAATCAGCCTCATCTTTGTGACCTGCAAGCATCAAATTTCACACTAACTTGTTCCAAGTTGAATTCTGCACTTATTTATATGACTGGAAACCTCAGACAGCTCCGACAAAACTATTCCAATATTGCATTATGATATAGTAAGATGTTTTCTTCAGTTTTGCAACACTAGCTTCAGGCACTGGACCGATCACCCTTTGGGGATCATCTCAAAGGAAGGTTCATATTCTGAAGACTCACCCATTGCTTGCAAAATGCAACATGTGACAACCACAGCTGGACATCTTCCTGTGGGAAATGCCAAGGGGAACAGAATTAACCTTATAATAAGGCAAGCACAGAATCAATTTTGCACACTCACAAACAAAAACTATACACTTGTTATGACCATAAAAATGCAAAAAGAAGGAAGCTTGAATCTCAATTTCTCTTTCAGATCTTTCAAATCCTGCAAAACATCTAAAGCAAGCTAGTCCTCCATCTCAAGATGCATTCCCACAGTTTCTGCAAGCAAATTTGCATTTTACAGAACTCAAAACGGAGCTATTTGGGATGATTCCTTAGGCGCCCATTTAGGTACCACTGTTGGATGCCTTGAGACAATCTTTTCTCAAGACAGGTGAAAGTTCTTTCCATTCTAAGTTTCTTGTTTCTGGAAGCTGGCACACCAAACTCATATGGAAGTATAAGGCTCAAGACAGGCAAGAAGGAAAGACTCAGAAAAAAAATAAATCCATTTATCATTTATATATATCATTTATCCAACATGAATAATCTACTTTTAGGCTACTACTAACTGTATGTCCTTACTTCTATTTAGCTTTTCAATCACATTGTTCTATGTCATTGCAAATACTTTTGGCAATAATATCTTTTTAAATCACACCAGTCCAAATGAAAGAAACAGACTTACTTTCCACTTCCCTGTGGCACGTTTGAAGAGGCTGTGGACTCTACGCACAATGGAGTTCTCAATTTCATCCTTCTTAAATGAATAACCAATACGCTAAGAGAAAAAAAATATATATATATTAATTACACAGCACTAGGAAGTTGGATATGTGGTATTTTGCGTGCTAAGTAGCTCGAGAAACTTACTGCTCTTCTCTTCTTTATTAGTTCCAGCAGATTCACTTCATACTAGAGGAGAAAAAGAAGTAAAACCGAATGAAGAAGCAACGAGCTGCGCTGTGCGATGGGGGTCCCGCACCCCTGCGGAGGGACGAGGCGGGCAGGGAGGCACCACACAGAAGGTCCCGCCTGATTTTGCGCTGCCAAACGCACAAGTCACCTCGAGGAGAAGCCGCGCACCTGGATGTAGGTGACGAAATCCTCCTTGCGCAGCGCTCGCCGCTGGATTTTGTACTCGAGCGCCGAGGCCTTCCTCAGCACGGCCCTGCGGGGAACACGAGCGCAGAGCTCAGCGGAGCCGGGCGCGGCGCGGCGCAGCCCGGCCCCGGCCGCGGCCGCACCTGATCTCCCTGCGCGTGAAGAGCCCCACGCGCTCCAGCTGCTCCAGCTCGGGCACACGGTCCTCCAGGCGCTGCTCGATGCGCTCCGCCATGGCGGCAACCGCGCCGGCCCCACGCGCGCGGCACTTCCGGGCCGCGCCGCCGGCGGGCCCGCCCGCCACTGCGGCGCCCCCTGGCGGCCGCGCCGCGAGCGACGGAGGCCGCGAGGCGCGGGGGGCGCCTGAGGAGGCGGCCTCGATGCTGAGGTGGCCGCGATGCCCAGGAGGCGGCCGCACCGCTCAGGGGGCGGCCGCACTGCTCCGGTGGTGGCCCCGCTGCTCCGGTGGCGGCCCCGCTGCTCCGGTGGTGGCAATGCCACTGAGGAGATGGCCCTGCCATCACTTGGCTGCTACGACAGAGGTGCCTGCCCGGCCTTCGCTCCCTCCCACAACAAGCAGGCAGGTCTGGCCGAGGTGGCAGAGCAGCGGCAGGAGGATTTCTGGCTGAGCATTTTCTATATTTACTAGAAATGCTCTGGCCGAGCATTTTCTATATTTATTAGCCCCCCAGAAAAGCTCTGAGTTATTGCCTTTCATTATGGCAGAGTGGCTTAAAGGAGTGTTTCTGAGCACAAATACGACTTTTGTTAAAATCATACAGCAAAAAGCTTAGCGAGAACAGCTTGCAGCTTCCACAGAATAAAAAGTTTAGCAAGATTAAGAAGTGGAGTTTTATAATTTGATTTATAATATTCATTAGATTGAAAAGCAGGATGAATTCTTAGTGGAAGAGCTGCAGCAATTTTTCACTTTGTCAGGAAGTTATGACACTGCTTTCCAAGAAGTGATCAAACAAGAAAGCTGCCAGGAAGCAGAGAGGCATCAAACACTCACAGAACTACCAAGTTCAGACCGTGTTGGCTGAGGCAGGTCTGAAGAGCAGTTGTGTCTCTAGCAAAGCGACTGCTTCCCTTGTAATGACAACAGCAGCTCCCAACGGAGGAGGTTTCCGTGGCTCTCACTGAGCAGCCACAAGCTACGGCTTCTCACGTTACACTGCTATCCATTCGCTTCAATAAATCACAGCAGAATTTACAAAATCTGGCAGCTGCCTCCAAGCTGCAGGAGGCTGCAGGAGAAGGGGAGGACAGCGGGTGCCAAGGGGACCGGCACAGACACCCCTTTGGGGGGCAAAGACCCGGCCTGCAGCAGGTACCTTCAGCTCCTGTTGAGGTCAGGTTTCGGTGAAGCAGCACAACAGGCTTAACCCTTCATAAGGCGGTGGCGTAAGAATGTTATTGTTCATGTTCATTGGTAACATTAATTGTTTTGAAGGTTACAATATTCACCAGCTCTGCCTGACCCCAATGTAAATCTCTAGATTTCAGTGCAACAGTGCTTACCTCAGGAGGGCTGCACTTGGCCTGGGAAGTGATAGTACTACACTGATCACTAAGCTGCAGTGTGGTTGGAATTACTATGCTTTATTGTTTACTCTATTTCTGAATCTGACTGCATCATTTTATATCATAAAAGCAATCTGTATTTACAGCTTATCTGTCATAGTGCACTTAGATCATAACATGTAAATGAGAACACTACATGGAGTTCAAAGCTTACGAGGTCTCAGTTATTGCTCTGGGAAATTCTGTCTTCTTGCTCTCCTCCATCTCTAAACATCAAGCATCCCTTTGGTAGAAAGAAAACAGCAATAACTGCAAGGCAGAGACACAAATCTGAACAATACAGTCACACAAACTCACAGAATGGTTGAGGTTGGAAGGGACCTCTTGAGATCATCTAGTCCAACCCCCCTGCTCCAGCAGGGACGCATAGAGCACGTCATCTTCTGAAACCTTATGAGTGATCATTCGATCATCCTGAAAACATTTTCTGTGATCAGCACACACCGGTGTAGCAGCAGCAGCCAGGAACATGAACACAGCTAACGGCATCCAACGCGGAAGGTGACGAGAGTCCCTGGGAGGCAGCAGCCACCACCACCTTCCCTTGTGCCCCTAAGAGAAATCGCTCACATGCACATATTTACCAACAGGTCTTCTGGTGTATGTGAGAGCTCTTCACATGCTATCCATATAGCGATAACAATATGTGTCTGCCAATGCTTCTGAAGGCATTAAATCCCTTGTTAGCACTTGTCAAAGCTCCACAATATCATCTAATAGAAGTATATAGGCACAGCGCAAACCACTCTGCAGGACCCATCACTGTGGGACTTCAAAGGAAGAAAGACTGGTGTGCACCAAAACAATAGAATCCCCAAGGTTTTAGTTTCATAGTCTAATGTTTTCCTTGCAGAAACGCACACATAGCGAGTAATAATGAGATTTATAATGTTGAACTTATTGAAGACCTCACAGGATTCTTTACAAGTAAACCCCATCACAAGCAGTTTGAAAACACTTTCTGCTCTCTCAGATATCCCTTGTTTCCTGTAAATGGAACAAGTACAAAAATAAGAAAACCTCTCCCTTTCTTCCCTAGGCAAAACAATCCTTAGAACAATTAACATTACGGACTGTCAAAAGTGTTCAGACCAAAGTGACAAATGCAGTGAGTGGCAGGCAAGCCCAGCCCGACCCACCAGAACACTGCATGCTGGATTTGTCATGCAAATCAAAATGGAACCTGACATACTCTTTGTTCATTTTCCTTTCAAAAAATCTACTTTAAATGCCTCCCATGTGCCTTGTTTTGGGAGCTGACATTCCAAATGCATCAGTGCAAATTAAGGGAGGGATCTATTACCAATAAAGACGCTGGGATACAGAGAATTACAAAAATCTTATTGGGAAGACTAGGGTAAAAACTGGTACAGCTTGCAGCTGTACTACTCACCAAATTGGCTGTTGCTCCTTCCCTCATGAAGCCTCTTTAAATAAACTCCATCAGTAGATCCTCAAATGAGAAGTTCTGGCAAGCCATCACAGCCTAGTATTACAGATTACAGTCTGCAAGAAAAGGATATATTGTGAATAAGGAATAATAACAGTGGTTTTACTTTATTTTGATTTAGATTTAAGGTCATCTATATTAAAATGCATGAAGGTTAATGCACATAAAGAAAATAGTTAAATGATTAAAGTCGATTTAGACACATCTATTTTACTTATTTAAACTGGTTCACAAGATAAGTGTATAAACAGTTATGATTTTTCAGAAAATATCAGCAGATGTACAATATATTATAATTAACTAAAATTGTATGAAGAAGAAACTTTCCACAATGAGAGTGGTGTCCTGACCCCATGAAAATAATTGGGAAAGTTTCACTGACTTCATCTGGGCCAATAGTTCATCCTTAGGAAAACTTCTGTAGCAAAACTCTCAGAGTATTTACTGAGAATATGGAGCTTTGTTTTAAAAACACATATAAACACATATATTAACAAAGCAGCTTGGAATATATTCTCAAAAATAGACCGACACACACTTTGAACTGCATTGAACTCCTGCATTATCATTTAGTTTTGCATCTGCTAAAACTGACCGTCAGTCAGCAGAAACAGTGATTTCAACACTGCATTTCAACTTTGAGCCTCAAAAAATATTCAAAGACTGTGAGACTGGTCAGTTAGTGTGATCCATACCTGCGTTCGTGTTGGTGCCTGCACCTGCCCTAGGTGGATGTTCCTGGTCCTGTTCTGCCAGGTAAACACTTGCCTGTCTCCATACAGCAGCACTGTTGGCCCTTACCCAGCAGCGTTACATCTGAATGCTGCTCAGAATTTCATTCACTCACTTATCTCTTCAATTTTATCAGCAAAAATAATCATATGAGCACTTTCATCCAATGCCTTAACAGAGCTACTATCAGGCAATTTACCCTTATACAGGGTCTCTTAAAGAGCTTTACTTTCTTCTTGCCATTGGCCCTGAACCTGAACTTTCATGAACCTGATTTCCTCCTTGTCGCTTTCAGAAGCTGTTTCTCCTCTGTAGCCCCGAGATATGAACCTCTATAGACACGGAAATTTTACCAAAGGGGAATTCCGTCTCTGGAATTGTTTCCTTGCCAGTTCACATCTGGTACTCAGCACCTGATCCGGCTGCTTATCCAGGGGCTCAAACGGTAGCGGCTCTAACTACGCCTCTAATTTGACACTGTTGTTTGGCGGGTTAGGAAGTAGTTGACGTTCTGTCTAAATGCAGTGGGATTATCACAATAATTGATCATATTCCATCTGATAATTCGTACCCAGGTGGAATGCCAGTCACATTTCAAGAATTTGAAACTAAATTATCTCCTAATTACTCCCAATTGTCAATATCACAGAATGCAATTCTTTGTGACCTTTAATTTAATATTATTTCTTGTCCATACATTTTCACTGAGGAGTGTTGACAGCTCTGCTAATATTAATTTGTCTCGCTGATCTGTCTGTGTGCTGAGAATGAGTAAAATTATGGCCTGGCCTTGTTTGTGGTGCCATATCCTAAGTAACAGTAGAGATGCAAGTCCTTCCTCGGAGCACAACCTTGTGTCGTTTAAATGCAAAGATATCAGTATTGGCATCAATTAAACTCGATTGCCAAAGAGCATAAATTGCATCTAACATAGATTTATTTCTCCTTCCAGAAAGTGGGAAAATGAGGGGTATTTTATAATTCTTGGTCACAATTTGCCTCCTGCTATGTTCCTCACCTCCTTCCATGGAGCTTTTTTCCTTTGATGGAAGTACTTTGACCCAGTCATGGCAACAGGCATGTGGCAATCCGGTAAAACTGCTTCTGGAAGTGTGGATAACTTAGACTGCAGTGGGCAGAACACACACCCCGAGCAGCATTCAGAAAACAGAGTAAATACCGGTAAACGCTTTCCGAAGCAAGCTCTAGCACACAAACCCCTGAAAACATGTCAACTTCCCCATGAAACGTTCGGATAAGCTTTCATGTGTGTGAATGAATGTTGCACAGCTGGCAGACTGGGGCATATTAGGAGAATAGTTTCTGCCCTGGTCTTCTGACTTGAGACATCGCTGATAATAAAACTAAAAAAGTCTCAACTTATTAACGCGTATGCTGCTTAGCCATAGGAAAAATAATTTGGATCCCTGAGTATCAAATCTTGTCCTGTATTTAAAGCTAATATTAACTTATCTTTTGACTAATCTGAGGTTTATTTTTTGCTGTTCTTTGACATATTCTAAACCTCTTTCTTTTTTTATGATTGATTGAAGCTTTCGTTCCTGCACTGCCATCAGACTTTTTGGTGAGAAACTTCTATTCACATCTGCAACTGACTGAATTCTCACACCTTCCCAGCAGTTTCTCTTTGATCTCTGCACTTCTGGGTTTAATAATTAAGTTTGCATCAAAAGCCTCTTTTTTCTTTTTTTTTTTTTTCTGTTGCTGCATCTTCACTGTTTCCTTGACTCGGTTAAGATTCCTGAAAGCTCTCTCAGAATATTCCTAGGATAGTTTTGTAGTAAGTACTACACATGGTAGATCTTTAAAAATACAGTATGAATAGCATGATTCCTATTCCTTTTTTTTTTTTTCTTTCCTGGTGTTTATACATCACGATTTGGCATGATTTTTTTGCTGTGTATTTTGTTTGTTATACATATTTTTGTTTTGTTTTGTTTGTTATACATTAAGCTTTATAAATTTTCTTCTGAATTTAGCACAAACAGGACATCTACAGATCTTCTGTAAAAAAATGGCAAAAATCTGGATTAAGGCCACCTTTTTATTTTCTGAAGTTGTAAGTGGATGTTTTATCTTGGTCTGACTGTATTTATGTTAAAAATCTTAATTTTTTGTTTTTAATTCGCTGTGTGAAATGTATTTTTCTGTGACGAATACTGTTACTGTTAGTAGACATCTGAGCTTACAGTTGAATTGACCTAAGAGATATGTGACTTTTCTAGAGCAAATTTTCATAGTGCTTTGGAAATAATTCTGATAATTTACTCCACTATCTAAACACTAGAGACAAACAATGCCAATAAAAACCACGGAGCAGAAATAAATCATTAACTGAAGATCAGGGAATACATTTCACCGCCAAAAAGTCAGCAGAGATGTAGCAAAATATCACTAAGAGAACTCCAAGGAAAAACTCCAGATCAGTGACACAGATTTCTACTGAGCAATAATGACTGAGTAATAATTATCCCTTATTTTCCCTATATGAATCAGAAGAAAAGTGATTCAGCAATGCAGGACGCGACGTGCATTCACTTTTACTCCCTACAATTAGGCAGACGCGTGAGGGACCTGCTCACCCAGGGCTGGGCATTATGGGTGCATTAAGATTCCCCGAGGGCCAGGTTCCTTGAGCGCTGCTCCTGAAATACATTTGAACAGCTCGGTACAAAGGCAGTCCCCAGGCAAACACATGAATGAGAAGCACAAGTGGCTGCTCTGTCAATCTCCCCACACAGGGCATTCATGGCCATGCATCACAACACTTGCCCTGCGACGTGACATCCTCGCTCTTCCCTTTGCCGTGCTTCAGTGCAGTTGTTCCCTCGCAGCGAAGTTCATTTTCTTAGTTCCCTGCTGGTAAAAAACAAGGCAGCAGCAGACATTAACATGCAGAAAAGCACACGGAAACCGAGAGCTGCCACCCCAAGTGCAATATGATCCTGCCATCCTAAATATACCCGGGCCTCTGCCCATCCACCCTCACGCTCCTGCCCAGGAGGCTGCCGTGACGCCGTGTCTCAGCCTGCAGAATGATGTGGCCCTTGCTTACGAGAGGCTGCGAAAGCGCAAAGCGAGGGTTGGCTTTCGCCTTCCACCTACGTAGGGAAGAGAGGATTATCTGATAATTTCCATGGCCTGTTGCTGCTGATTCAAGTTAAAACGTAATGAAAATGAAAAATGGAAATGGGACTAGCGAGTCAGCTGTGAGCAAGCAGTACATTCCCCTCTTCCCTCACATGGCCTGTAGAACGAACCAATAAATACTAGATGAAATTATCTCCACATCTAGTGCAGTTAGTTCAATATAGTAAAAGAAAGAGAAATATATCTGCATATGCATGTTTGTTTATGTTTGTCTTTATTCCATAGCATATAATTCAATAAAATTATGCTAGAAGAACTTTAATTTAGTCCGAGCTCCAAATATACCGGGTATTGAATTTCCTCTTTAAAAGAGAATTTCTCTTATAACATTTCTGTGCTGAGACAGAGTAATTTGGAGAACTGAAAGGTGGAAAGCAGCATAGGCGCACTACAGGCAACCGAGAAAAGCATGTAATGATGAAATGAAGGAGAAAAGTCATCAAGTGTTATAAAATATACTGACACTTTTTCATGCATATCTAAAGAGGGAAAAAATCACTGCACTTCAGCCTTTTGGGATGACAGGAATGTTGGGTATGTATGGATTGCAATAAGGCTTGGGAAAAAGCGATTTAGAAGTAGCATATGTTTTCAATCAGCAGGAAACAAATCTGATCTTTCGGATATCAAATGTAAATCCCACTAACAGTATGTGAAAACAAGAATGGATTGGCCATCTTGAGCCGTAAAAACTGACATATCATAAAAGCACACTATTTCTGCTTTTGCTGCTAGGAATTTGTTCCAATAGCAATCCAGGTTTGTTAATGATGGTTTATTGTGCTTATCCTATTGAACTTAGGCTTTTTGTTTGTTTGTTTTATTATATCAGAATATTTTTGCATTTATGGCAAACAAATACACTACTTGTCACCTTTTATTTCTTTAATGTTATGAGCTGGTATCGATTTTTAGTATTCACTGCAAAACTTTATTGAACTACTTTGTTAGAAAATGCATTTTAACTAGCTTCACAGATACTCTGGCATCTGCCAAATGTGGCCATCTTCTTTCTGTTACCTGCTATATAGCTGGAATATCTTTTTTTAATCAATGCATCTGTGAAATCAGTATCTGTCTATACTATAGCCAGGAGCAAAAGCTAATTTATTCTGAAGAAAGCATAATTGCCTTCAAATTTAAAAAAGAAACGAGCAAAAAATCTTTGCTTCTCACTTCTACCTGTGCCAAATAGTTACTTCAGTTCTTCCATGCCCTGCACTCTTTCTCTTCGCACTGTGAAGTCCCAAATATTTTATATCAGAGTTTTGGAGGCTCTTTCAGCATCCATCTCTATACTCTTTTAAGTACATGTGAACAGCCCAAGGCAGGAGCTTTAAAGAAACAAATGACAAAATGAAGAATCTTTTTACCAAACAAGTAAAACACACTAAAGCTGTGGAAGCTGTAGTATTTGGCACCGTCCTATGTTTCCAGGGGGCCCATACGCACTTTTTTGTGTGTGTGTTGTGATATTCTGCCCCACTAAAGCTGGAGTTGCATCCTTAGTTTCTCCATTCACAAGCAGATCTGACTCCGGTGCCAGAGATTAATTGCCTAATTATCTTTCTTACTCCCTTTTGGAAAGTTGCCCTCTGGCTCCTCCTCTCGGTTTTGAAATTTAGAAGGATGAGACATCAGAAGTATCCCAGCCTTGCAAACCGAGGGGATAGATTAGGGATAGATTTTAGGCTCTGAACGACTTTGAAGTACAAAATTGCAGCTATGCAACTTTTTAGGAGCCTCTTTCACACATATTGCAATATTTGTTACCTTTTGTCACTTAGCACAGGAAATCACTGACCTCAAGATCAACCTTGGATCGCTTAAACATGCTCCTTGTTGGCCAAGCTGTGGCTGTCTAGTCTACAAATCTTCAGAAAACTGGAAAATATCCTGTGTAACAGAAGTGTCGCTGAAAAATCCTCTGGCATTAGGAGGACACAAGTTACATGTAAAGTGTCTGTCCTCAGAAATGCACAGTGCATCTAACCTTGCCACTGCCAATAAGCAATTAAAGAAGTGTTCAGCAAAAGTAAATGAGTGAGAACAGAGAAAGTCAATGGGAAGATATTCAATGGGAAGATAAGAATCAGGCGACTAGAATGCAAAGTAAACAAGGGCTAGGATGATAAGGATGAAGTATGCAAATGTGTATTTTATAAATAGAAGATCAACAAACAAACAAAAAAAACCATAACCAGTAACAATTTATTCCTTTCTCTTTATATGTGTGTGTGTATGTGGTGTATTTTTTTCTCCCTTAAAATCCAGTATGGTTAATAACAGACAACTGAGACATTAGATTGGAAGTCCCTTCTGTTGATAAACTAAGGCAAATGCATCTTAGTTTGATGGGTAATTTTCCTCTTAATATTTTCCCTTTATTTTTTGTAACACTGGGAATTAGAAGATAGGTGGCATAGTCCAAGCATCAGTTGTAGCCAGTATCAACATTTGAGGCTGTATTTCACACACACACATGCTGCTTTTACCCTAGTTTCTCAAAAGATCCCACAGAATTGGGAAGCTGTCAAAATCTTCCATATCCTGAGGCAAGCACACTGCTGGCAGGGATGAGTTTGACCAAATAAAGCTGGTTTTAAGCTGAATTTTCTCACCGCAT
The DNA here is from genome assembly GCA_032466555.1 of Tinamus major. Taxonomy (NCBI): domain Eukaryota; kingdom Metazoa; phylum Chordata; class Aves; order Tinamiformes; family Tinamidae; genus Tinamus; species Tinamus major. Next base: position 2,808,135 of record JASSRY010000449.1, read on the forward strand.
CTCCTGTGCCTCAGACCCGAGGCAGGTCAGTGGGTGTCCAACAGGCCTGGCAGCGGCACAACCTCCTCCTGCCCGTGTCCTCGCCGAGCACGGGGGGCTCCTGACACCCTCCCTGCGCGGGGACAGGCAAAGCCGGGGACATTTTACCTCAGGCTTCAGGCTACCCTGCCCCGGCGGCAGAGGAAGCCTGAGGAAACCTCAAGGGTCGGGGGAGAAGAGTGAAGCTGCGGGACGAGTCAGACCTCATGTCCGACCCACGAGGGCCGTTTCGTTATTTTATTTTCTGATTTATTTATTTATGTGAACCACAAAAACGGTTTCCGAGCGCGATGCGGCTCGGGCTCCCCTCAGGCGGGCGGGGGGCGGGGCCGGGCGGCGCGCGGCGCGGGCGGGCGGCCCTACCCATGATGCCCCGCGCCGCGGGGCGAGCGGCCCCTTTCCCGCGAATTCAGTTCAAAGGAGGGGGAGGGGAGAAGCGCCAAGCGCTGAAGCGCACCGACCAACCAAACTCTTCCAGAACCATCCGTGCGTCACGCGGAGGCGGGGCCGCCGCCGGCCAATGCGGTGCTGCGGCGCCATCTCCGCCGCCAATGGGCGTGCGGCGGAGGCGGGTGCGTCGCCGTCGTCGGGTTCGGCTGGCCGCGGCGCTGAGGAGAGCGGAGCGGAGGAGACTTAGAGGAGTTGGAGCGCGGCGCGTCCCCTCCCCCTCCTCGCCCACCCGCCCCGGCCGCCCCCTCCCTCCCCGCTCGGTCTCCGTCCCGCCGCGGGCCCCCCCCGGGCCCGGCCATGGCTCCGCAGAAGCACGGAGGCGGCGCGGGGCCCAGCTCGGGCTCTGCCGGCGGCGCCGCCGGAGGAGGAGGAGGAGGCGGCGGAGGTGGAGGCGGCGGCGGCGGGTTCGGGGGCTCGGCGGCGGCGGCGGCGCCGGGCGGTAAATCGGGCGGCGCGGCGGGCGGCGGCGGCGGCGGCGGAGGAAGCGGCTACTCGGGCGGCTCCTCGGCCTCCTCGGCGGCGGCGGCGGCAGCGGCGGCGCTCCCCCCCGTGAAGAAGCCGAAGATGGAGCAGATCCAGGCCGACCACGAGCTCTTTCTTCAGGCCTTTGAGAGTGAGTGCGCGGCCGGCGGCGGGGGAAGCGCCCGGCCGGGGCCGCCGCAGAAAGGGCGGGAGGCGCCGCAGGGGAGGGCCGCGCAGCGCGGGGGCTTCCGGGGGTAAACACGGCCCGGGCGCGGGCGGAAGCGGGGCCGGGGGCCCCCGGGGCGGGCGCCTCCCGCCGGCCCCTGAACTTGGCCGCGGGGTCCCTCCCCTCCCCGCATCCCCTCCTGCCGCCCGGCGCGGAGCCGCCTCGCGCCGCTCCCCGCCCGCCGCCTCGACGGGCCCCCTCGGGCCACGGGTGCGACGAGCGCCGGGCTGGACCCGCTCCCTCTTTGTCTGCTCCGCTTGTGCCCCTCGCTGGGGTCTCGCCTCGGCACCGGCCCCCGCCGCCCACGCGTCGCCCCGTGGCACTTGCAGCCCCCAGGAGGATCCCCCGTCCCGGGCGCTGCAGAAAGTTGTTGGTGGAAATCTGGCCGCGAAGCGCGGAGTGGTGATAAAGTGTGCCCTTATCCCAGGCGGCCCCCGAGCAAAGGACAGGTCTGCAGGGAATCTCGAAAGCCCCGCTAAAAAGACAACTAAATGTACGGTCCGGTTGTGGGACTGGTGCTGTCACCGCGGCACCCGTGTGCTGTGCGTAGCGGCAGCGTTGATAACACGCTGGAGTTTTGGGTGCTCTGTCAGGTCCTTCATGACGCCGGCGGTTTTTTTTTTTTTTTGATTCTTAGTCATGTTAACACAGCAATGTGATCAATAAACGCCTTCCTGCAAATAGATCAAGGGATAAACGGGACCTTTAAGTGCTTTGCTCAGCGCTGAAGTGTGGGGTGTCGGAGATGCGATTAGGGGAGAATCTCTTCCCCAGCTCAGGTGGGGAAAAAGTTACCGTGAAAATCCATCACCGTGAGCTCATGTCGTAGTCCGGAGATTATGAGAAAACAGCAATGAGTAAGTGCGGGATTAAGAAATCCTAGCACATGTAAAATTGAATCACGTTCTCCTTGAATGGTTTTGTCCCTTTTCAAGGTCATATGATAGAAAAAAAATGTATTTTTTTTTAACTAAAATGGACTTGTGAAGTGAAGGTCTCCAGGTAAAAGTGTATTGTAGAAATTTTCTGCTCAGGAAAACTGAAGTGCGAGCAGCAGTGCGCTGTCTTTAAATTACATATTGCATGGTTAAGAACATAATTAATGTTTTCTTATATTTCTAAATTATGTGTATGCCATGTTTTTTTCAGACTGAAATGCCTGAAGTGTTGCCTTACAAGTTGTGGCTGCTTAGTATTTTCATTTTTTATCAAAGTTCACATCTTTCTTAATGTCTTTTTTTTTCCTTGATTTCAAACCTACAGATTTTATGATTGTAATATTTAATTTGTGTTAAGCAGAATTTTATTGTTTTAAACACTCTTTAATGACTAAGATCAGTTATGATTTCCTTCTCTTCAAAAAGACAACACCTTTCTACCAATACATTCTTAAGTGTAGAAATAAGGTTGAATGGTGCTTTTAAAATGGATGAAGGATTTTAAAATGCTGTCCTTGTTCAGTTCTGGTTTCAGGATTCCACAAATAACAATATGATTTCCAATCGTTTTAAATAAATACTTCACAGGAATATAAAAATCAACTGTTTCTTACAAAATAACTAGTTGGCTAGTTTCTCTTTGGGGAAGAGGAGACAGTGCTGACAGCCTCAGTACAGGTACTCGGCCTTCTCTGCCCTGCATCTCCTGTTCTTCCTTGGCATCTTTTATCTAGCCTTTTCCAAGCCTCTTGCTGACCTTATCAAATTAAGATGGCTCTTAGTTTAAGAATAGTGTATTTTTGTTCAGTTTGAAGTTCTTGGTGGATATAACCCAATCTAGAGCTAAACTATTTTGTACTGATTTCATTTTATTTTAAAACTAAACTGAAGGTTCTCTTTTCTGTAGACAAATCTTGCTTTTTTTTTTTAACTTTATATTATACCTATTTCAAATGATGCTGCTCTTTCATGTTAGTATTGATCACAGATCTATTATCTTCCAGCAAACAGTTTGCTATTTGGAACAATAGTTACTTTACCAGAATAAATGCATCCTTTAAATGTAAAATGTTCTAGACAATAACAACTTTCCTGGCTTAAAATGATCTGTAATGTGCCACAGGTAATTGACACACCCTGGTGTATCTTGTGCTTGTCAGTGACCTTGGTATTTTCTAGAAGGATAAAGCAATTAGATACAAAATTGACTGTATAAGTTTAATATACTATTTTGGTATCATATCTGACACACTGTTCATTATTTAGGGGAAAAAGACTCATCTGTTCAGCAGTAAACTGTAGTGTGTTGAGCTTTTTTTCTGCCTTTTTTATGACTTTAAGGCTTAGAGGAACCTCTTGTTTGATGGAAAACAAGAACATAGTTGTCTGAGTTGTGATGCTGATTTATGGTAGCTTAAACAAGAAGTTGCTTCATGTTATACAGTAGGTGGAGTAACCTTTGACTTGTTAACTGAGGCTTTCGTAGACTTCATGATGTTTCATGTAAGCTGTGATTTCAGTAGTTGTTTAAAAAAAAGGTTAAATTGGATACTTTTTCATCATTATAAAGCTGTATTTCTAGAGGTGCAAGGTCTGTTAGGTAACATATATTTCTTTCTCTCAGAACCAACGCAGATATATAGATTTCTACGTACCCGGAATCTCATAGCAGTAAGTAATTGGTCTTTATCGCTCCTTTACTTTGAGCTCATAGGAAACTTTAAAGCATATTAATTTTTCTTTTTCTCATTTCTCTTTCTGCAGCCAATATTTTTGCACAGAACTCTCACTTACATGTCCCATAGAAACTCCCGAACAAATATCAAAAGGTAAAATTACTTTTTGAAAAGTAATCTTAAAATAGTAGCTAAGTAGTAGAAGTCAAAAATAGTGAAGTGAACTGCTGTTTGCTTTGAACTGGATACATCTGAGGAATGGGCTTCAATTTTGATGTTGCAAAACAGTCATCCAACTCATGTGAGGGTGCTATGACTGCATGTTAATTGAGTATAAAATGCATAAAGTGTGTGATATAACTGTAAGTAATTATTAACGCAATTTCAAAGTTATTTCAATTTTTCTTTTCCCCAACACACTGTAAATCATTCATGATACTTTTTTTTTTTTTTTTGTAGTTTAAAGACTTTTAAAAATTTTAACACTGAAGTTCATATTGCTTGGGAACAGTTGCTGTGGGACTGAAATGCTTATTCATGAATGTTTAAGGAATCGTAGTAAATTTTGATTATCCAGGCAATTAAAATTTTAAACTTACTTGTATCAAAGGAAGATAACTTTTGGATTATTTGTTGAACGATAACTTGGGCACTTCTATTTGAATCAAATAGGCTATATTTGGTGCTCTCACATCTCTTGGTTAGTGTTTAGAGTACTTTTCTTGCCATTTTGGAATAAGGTGGCATTAGTTATAAATGTTACTGCCACCTTAGTCTTAAAATTGTGCAAGAAATACTTTGTTTCTTGATGTATCTTGAATGTATCATAACTTTTGACTGGATTTTTTTTTAACTTGCAGTTGCTGCCTTTTTTTTTTTTTTTTTTTTTTTTTTTTTTTCTCTACAGCAGTGACCGAAGTGTATCATATATTTTAAAGCAGGGTAGAGCCAGATTTTAAGAAATAATGTTTAGGGCTTATTTAATTCTTTTTCTGCAAGTCACCTAAGTATCTGGAACAATATATATCTTTTTCAAAATGTGCAACAAAAACATGTTTCTGCTTATTATTTGTACTAAATTATAGTTGGATGATATGCATATGTTCTTCTTTTACCTGAGTCTTGTTCTCTTTCTTTGGATGTCTCCTGTAGTTGCTGGGAAACAACTGGTACTTTGCATGTACATTGCATTGTCCACTGTTCCAAATTTCTGTTCCTCAGCTGCTCAAGTAATGCTTAGTTTCTCTTTGAAACATATTGATTTTTTTTACTAATAGCCATAATTCTCTGGTTTAGAACGATGATTTTATTTTAGATACTGTTTTGATCCATAACGGACAGATTAATGTTCATTTCACTCACTAGTTTTCAGAAAATATTGGCTTATTGAAATCAATTTGGTAATTAGATGTAGGAAGAATGAAGTAAAACATACTCTCTTTACAAAAACAGAGTAATGCACCAGAAGCAATTTAGTTTAGTTTCCTGGGTGTTTGCTGAGGGGAGAGAAAAAGAAAAGGGGGGAAAAAAAGACACAAACCAGCTGTCAGTGTGTTCTTATGTGCCCCACCACTACATAAACTTTTCCATATTCTATGTTAATCCTATGGCCCTTATTCTAAGTGGTCTAGTTAAACTGGTGAATACGGTGGTTTAAATGTAGTTTTGTTTAGGTCTGGGAATGGCACTGATTGAAGGACTCGTGGCAAAACAATTTTAGTGTGATTTCTACAGAAGGTTAGCAAGGCTGTTGCCGGCAGGTCTATACTGGCAAACACATTTTAAAGTGCACAATGGCCATATTGCCATTAATTCAATAGGAATAGTTAACATATGGTCCTGTCATTTAGGTGAACAAGAAGCTTTTAAAAAATATGGAAAAAATATGAATTGGACTTTGAAATCTTACTGAGATTTATATTTGGAAAACTTCAAAAGAGTGAAAATGTTAGTGGAGTTTTATTTTCAAATTAATGTATCCTGAAAATGCATCCTTACCATGCATGAATAGGTGGTTACAGTATATCCATGTTATTTGTTTTCCTTCTAAGACTTTTAAATTTTGCCTTTTTTAATTTGCTCGTGTTGACTGCCGCTTAACATTACTGTATGTAAAACAAAAAAATTATCTCGAAGCTTGATACAACTTAACTATATAATTATAGTTCCACGTTTTTATCTCTAGCTCTACAGTAGTCTGTAAATGGCAGACAAATTTATCACTTGGAGGTGATAAAATTGGAATTTAACAAGAAAGTGTCCATTGATGTTGATCTGTATGTTTTATATGGAGGATATTTGTCATGACCAAGTTGTTTAAAATGTAAAGAAACGTTAATATGTAGTACGTTAATGGACATGTGTCAACTTGGGCTAATAGTCCATATTGTTTTTTTAAAGTATTGCCATTTTTTTTGAGAGGTGATATGCTTTGCTAAAGTGATCCCTGATGAGAATTGATAATGATGGAGTTGAGAACAGTTAGTAGCCCTGTTTTCCAAACTGACTGCCTATGAAGAGTTTGAGTAAAGAAATATATATATGTGTGCGTATATTTAATTATTGGCAGAGTGGCAAGCTATGATGTGACTTTCAATACTCTGTTAATTATTACTGTGCTTGAGTGGAGTAAGAGTGGGTGGAGATAGGAATGCAAGATGCATGTACTTGTAGCACCAGTGTATGCCGTTTTAAAATCCTGGGTGCTAGGGATGATTAAGTTTTGTCTGACTGGATTAGAAATATGACATACAAATAGTAATTTAAAGGAATTTCCTTTAATCCCTGTTCTTATAAATTTAATACAAATTCAACACATTTGATTTACTGTGTTTTTGTTTATATTTGTTCTAAAAGATTTTTAGGAGGCTTTTTCTTGTCTTGGCATTTGGAAAGGTTGAATCATTATTCTTGTTGTATCACTATTACTCACAGATGCTAAATACAAGCCTTGTCAGATATTAGTATACCTTATCAAAGATCATTAGACTGTTCCCTATTTTGAAACTGTCCACAAGCCCTGTTTCAAACCCATATTTGAGGTCATGACAGATTTTTTTCTGTAGAGCTGTGTTTTAAGCAATTCTCTAGTCTGAACCCAGTTCTCTAGTCTAGCCCAAGTTAGTGACTTGGTAAGATCCCCTAGTAGCCTTGCCAAGATCAATGTGGTGCGGCTAATTTTGATAAGCTTAAGCAACGTGCGTGTCAAGACTAGACTACTTTTTCTTTCTAACTTGCCTGCGTTCACTTAGGGGGTTTATGGGTGCAGACAGTGCACCCCTTGTTTTTGTATGAAATCCAGTATTTGAAAACAGCTTGTGTGCTCTCATTATTATTACATTTTTTTATAGAATAAGATATGAAGTAAGCATATTTGTGAGTGAACTTTATTTAGCAATGTACGTTTAATTGTGTTGGGTTTATGTAGTAGAATAGGCTGAACATATGAGCGCGGATGTACTGTTATTGATGCATTTACTGAGAGAAATGATAGGAAGTGAATATTCCCTACTGCATTGCAGTCATGATTTTCCCTCTCAGTGTTTTGCATGAATGCATTCAACAAGTGGCTTCCAAAGTCCGTTATTCTTTGTTTTCTGTCCATTTAATGTAACTTTGTGGAGAAAGAAGCCTTTTGGATAATTAGCTTTTCAAATGCTGCTGTTTTTCATATTTAGAACCAAGGCTGAAATAGCAATAGTTGGAGAGCTAACTTGTACCTGTGTAGTTGGCATAAGCATCAATGAAGTGTGAGGATTTTCTCTCTGAGCAAAGCTGAGGTACTAGATAGTTTTATAGGAGTTTGAATGTGATGCTGTTAAATGACACTTCTTGAAAACAGTAGGATTTATTCTGAAAGTTCTAATTTTAGTAAGGGTATTTTGACACTTTGGAAAAGTGTATTGTAGTTGCATTCCTATGACACAGTTGCATTACTTACCCTTAAAAAGGTATAAAAAGGATGCTTTGTGGGTAGAAATCTAAGACTGTATGTAGACAGTTATAGGTAGAAAATTAAGTGAATCAAATTTTCTTGTTGTTATGGGAATGTGAAACTATTCTTTCTGCTCTTTTTCTCACAGGAAAACATTCAAAGTAGATGACATGTTATCAAAAGTAGAGAAAATGAAGGGAGAACAAGAATCTCACAGGTATTATTCTGCATATATATGTATATACAAAAGAGCTTATGTGAATGTTAAATCAACAGGAATGTGAAAAAAAAAAGGAAGCAAAGTTGTTGCCTTTTGAAAAGTTGCTTACAAAACTTTAAAATATGTATGTGAACTAATCGCTTGAAGAAAAGCAACAATGGAATACATTTTTCGAATTTTTGTGCTTTCTTAAAAGTTGTGTGGAATTGTTTTGGAAAAATGCTTCCTCTATAAGTGCTAATTATTAAGTTATAATTACTGATGAACCAATTGGTTTCTTCATATTTTTTTCCTCATCAATTTACTTTCTTAAATCATATAATACACAGTTAGTGTGGGGGAAAAAGCTAGTATTTTTACCGAGTCTTCCTATTCCGCTTCAGGGCAAAAGTATTTAAGATGTGAACTCTTGCTGAGTGTGCAGTATTGTATTTGGCACAAGTCAGAGCTCAACTGAGATGTGAAATTGGGTGTGATGCATTTCAGTTCATTTTCATCCTAGTCTGCCCTTGTGATAACGGGAAAAAGAGGGTATAGCAAATACCCAAATGAGGTGAGGTGCATCTTATTGGTGTTATGTGCTGGACATTGCTATTTTATTTTCTTCCCCCTTTCTTTGGGGGAATAATAAATTCAAATTTAAATGAATGAAAGCCACCTCTTTGCATAGTGCTGTCAAATAGACGAATTAAGGTGGTAAAAAAAAGCCCTCTAAATTTTCAAGTTTTGTTATTTGCAGTCTTAAAAATAAAAGTAATATCGTGTTACCTCTCCTTAGACATAAACATGTTGATTTTTTTTTTGTATGGAGTTGATTTTTCTCATAGAATTGGAAGAAAGGTCGATCAAGTACTTTGATTGTACCATGGTGATCAAAGGCTATAAATGAACCAAGGTTTGTAAGCTCGTAAAATCAGTGTTGATAGGTCAGTAGACAGGTTGGTGTTTGTTTAAAAAAAAATCAGGTGTATGAACAATAAAAAGAATAAAATTACTATTGTAAACACTCAAGAAGTGTGAACACTATTTCTGTTATCAAGCATTTTCATAGCCTCAGCAACTGTAAGTGTGTGTAGTAATTTTCGTGCAGTTATTCTCATACTATTTTGGTTCCATTATTCTTAATAATAATAGAGTTATAACAAAAATTCTACTACTTAAATTTTGATGAATCATTCTCACAATATTTTATGGCTTTGCAAATTCATAAGTTAATTTGATTTGATATTAAATCTCTAATCCTTAACAAAAATTAGTACCATGCAAGGAAGCTGAGAAGTCACTTATCATGCGATGTGTTTAGAATAGTTGAGGAACTAAAATGCGTTCTCTATTTAATGATTGGAATTAAAATGCATTTATAGGGAGCAGAATAATCAAAGCAATAAACTTCAGGACTCTGAATCTAAGTAACTATAGTATTTTGATTGCATATGTTAGAGTTGAAATGGGCTAGATGTGACTGGTAAATGATTTTTAATGCCATCTGTCACTGTAAAGATTCTACTTACCACACCTCAAATACTTGGACTAAGACTTCAATATCAAATTCATGCTTTAGCCTGAAATACTGGAAATCTTCATCAAAATGTGTCTGCCTCTTGATGCCTACCTAGGAAATATTTGCCTGTCCACGAAGGCAAGATCCTGTGCATGCTTCAGATAGTGTTGTGCAAAAACCTCTACCTTTTTCTGTCTCAAGTCATGGGTAAGAGAAAAAGAATCACTTGATTTGTAAAGAGCAGACCCATCTATGACTGCATCTGTTGCAGTCTTATGGTTGCTGTATTTGGCAGTTTCCAAGCAGTTAGAGGACAGACCTCCACACTATGATTCTTCCTTTCATAGGAAATCTGTCCTGAAAATCAGTGAATTGCGTGTCTGCTGTGAGGGGCAAAATACTTGCTTATTCTAATACAAAATTTCTTTTTTTTTGTTTAGCTTGTCTGCTCATTTGCAACTCACGTTTACTGGTTTCTTCCATAAAAATGGTATGTTTGCAAAATTCATTCATCATACTGCTTTGTATAGCGCTTTCGGAATTAGTACAGATTGTGAGGGGAATATTTAAGTAGTCTGTTAGAAACTCTGCTCTCTAGACGCAATTTTTCTTTATACTCAGTTGTCCCATTAATTACAGTACTTCAAGTTTTGCTTTTAACGACTGAAAATTGTGTAGCTTTTCACTGTGTGTACTTCAGATATGCTTTAGCATATTTGTAATGTTAAGCAAATAAGCCTTCCAGGGTTTTAGTCAAAACACAGTGATTTTGATAAATACTTCAAGCCATCATCCTTTCAAACTTTAAATAGACCTTGAGTTGTTCCTGAAGAAAGTGATTTTATGAAAATGCGACTTTTGGGAATTTGAAGTAAATCTTAAACAAAACAAAAACCTTCAAGTAGTAGATTCAATGCTTTGGGATTTAAAATATAAGCATGAAAATAAATGATATCAGGTAGAGTCTAGAAATAAGACAAAGTCCAGAACAGGTTTTATAAAAGTGACTTTTATTAGTGCATTTTAGTATGTGTAGTAGTTACTTGCAGTTTTGTTGTGTCTTTATGCATGACATTCAGCATTACCTCTTAAAATCTCCATATCGGACTATGAAGTTGAGAATGTAAGGCTCTATTCCTTTAACTAAAGCAGCAATTGCCTTTATGCTGCGCAGACATGAGTAAATTTACTTTTTACTTCCCTGCAAATAAAAACTTAGCTGTTTATTTAAATAAATTGGAGTTTAAATATCCTGAAAAATATCCTGAATGAAGTCTTAAGTCTTTGGATTTAAAAAGTGCTTGAGGTCATGTAACAGGTTCTGTGCTCTGATCTGGAAGCTGTCATGTTCCCTCAGAGTATTTTGTGCTTAACCAGATCTGCTCAGTAAGAAATCTAAAGGTTACAGTGGCAAATTTCCAAATTTTAGCATCGCTGCTTTATTGAACTGTAATTTTGTTCTGAGAAACTACTTTCTGTCTCTTGGTTGAAGCTTCAGAAGTATAAGTATCTTTAAAATACTGCTGGTCTCATGGGATAGCATTCCTCTTGTTTCTGTTCTCCGGAACTTCATATTATACATTGCCCTTAGTGCTTTAGAGAGGAAAACTGCAAGAGATAAAGGTGTCTTGGCAGCTGCTGATAAGAACAGAGTAGTGTAGAAAAAAGGTGTCTGTATACTGATGCTTCTTAAATACAAATATATTTTCAAAATTTGTGTCTGAAAGTGAATACAGTTAAAGCAATTTCAGAGGGATTTATAGCATTGAATAGACTTTTATCTTTTGGAAATTATATATTTTTTTCTGTTTAGATAAGCCATCACAAAACTCAGAGAATGAACAAAATTCAGTAACCCTGGAAGTACTGCTTGTGAAAGTTTGCCACAAGAAGCGCAAGGTAAAAGTGATTTGACAAACTACTATGTATGTATGCTAAAGCAAGTTATACTTTGTTCTAGAACATCTATTTAACATTGCCATACTAGAAGCTAGTGGTGAGATGATGCTGAAAGACTAGTTTAGCCCTGAAAGTTATTTACAACTAAATTGTAAGTTGTTTTCTATTGACTGGTAAGGAATTCTTCAGAAACAAATATGTATTGGTCCTTGCTCCACTACCTGAGAATTAACTAGAATGTTTTTTAGAAAAAACATTCAGCACTGATTTAATTTTTCTTGCTTGTAAGTCATACTCATTTGTTGTAAATTTCAGCCAATTGTTTTCATTCCATTTTTTTATATGCCTTTACTAAGCCAAAACCTTATTTCTAATTATTCTGTTAATCCTATTTTCATGTCTAAAGGTTTAAGTAGGCACCCACGAATTCATAAAATAGTCTGTCTTTTAGGGTTTAGAAGTAAAAAGGAAAAAAGTTGGTCATCGTTTGAGTTCCTCAGTCACCAGGATGTTGTCTCTTTCCTTGCTTTTTTTCTGTACTTGTGTTTTTACTCTGATCATCTTGGTTATTGCAGATTTTAGATATTATTACCCATAAACATCTTCTTTCCTTCAAGCATCTTTGAATTTGCTTGCTACGTTAGCTAGGTTTGTTTCATGCCAGTGGGGAAAACTATCCTCACTGCTGAAGAAAAATAGAAGATTCAGTAATGCAAGTTTTATTTTTTTTATGGTGGGGGAAAAAAGGTTTACACCCACCATTTCATATATTTTCATGTCAAGTCATTGTGATGTGGATTTTTTTTTTTAGGAGTTAATGTTTCTATTAAAATTTATTTTGTCTTGCTATGGTATGGACAAATATGATAAAAACAGGAGATGGTCGTGGTTATTTTAAGTATGTTTTGTTGCAAATTTCATACTTAGGCTTTTTTGCCTTATTTTTCCAATATTACACAGTGTTCCATGATGTATTTGAGAGATACTGTATATAATAAATCCTAGGTAAGTGGTTCTCTATCTCTCAGAAAGCTTGTAAGTGCACTTTGTAATATTGGATGGAAAAGATAGGAAGCCCTTGGAATACGTATATAACCAAAACATTTAATTTCTTTTGGTAAACAGAATTAAATTAGCATTAATGACTTTCCAAATGTCATTTAAAAAAAAACATCTGTTAGAAGGCTTATTTTCAAAAAGACAGTAGGGCAAGTGCAATTGATGGATTATATAAATTTATCACTTAATGTCTATATTTTGAATTCTAAAAAAACTAAGTTATAGCTTTCTTGTTTTCCTGCAGGATGTCAGTTGTCCGATAAGACAGGTTCCTACAGGTAAAAAGCAGGTGCCTTTAAACCCAGACCTCAGCCAAATAAAACCAGGCAACTTTCCATCGCTTGCAGTTTCCAGCAATGAATTTGAACCAAGCAACAGCCATATGGTGAAGTCTTACTCGTTATTATTCAGAGTAACTCGCCCAGGAAGAAGAGAGTTTAATGGACTGATCAATGGTGAAGCCAATGAAAACATTGGTAACTTCAATCTTTATATGATTTTGCAAGTTTTACCTTGTAGTCTTATACATGGTTATCTTAATCTACACTGCATTTGAATTTGTCTGTATAATAATTGAATGCAATATTTGTTATATGCAGATGTCAATGAGGAACTTCCAGCTAGAAGAAAAAGAAACTCTTCAAATCGTGAAGATGGGGAGAAGACATTTGTAGCACAAATGACTGTGTTTGATAAAAACAGGTAATATTATCTAAAATAAATAGTGTTTCTTCTAATTCTTAGGAAGCTATTTAGTATTAAACTTAAAACTGTTTTGAATTTCATTGTTGGCAGGCTTTTTTTTTTTTTTTTTTTTTTTTTTTTTTTGCATTTGAGTTGGTAGCTAATGTGCTTGCTTAGGCTTTATTGTTAAATTACTTGTTTTTTTAAAAAAAAAATTAGTCCGTGTGTTTCACAGCACATATTTTATGTGGGTTTCACAGTACTTAGTGACAATTGCAGGTAATTCCATTTTATGATCTTGAGCATTGTTCTGTTAATCTTCATCAGTTTGTTCCAGGTCTGATTTCTGTGGTTTTGTTATGGACCAGTGACAACATAACTAAAAAGGCATATGGTTGCTAAAGTGTGGTTGCTACTTACATTTTTATTTGATAGCATAATATAATGCTACTGATTCCAATAAAAAAACATGTTATGTAACTTTGTTACTGCTTAAGTGCTTAAACAAGCAGTTAAAATGATGATAAGCTTACTCTGTTGGGTAGTTTAAGTGTGTTGAAATGTTTTTATATTTGTTACCTCGACGTTAGTTAATGTACTAAGAAGATGGGATAGGGGCAACTTGCATGTAGCCATAGCTTATTAGAGCAATCCCGATAATGCAGAAGATAAGTAGCAAAGTGCCATTTCCTGTGGATATTGTATTGTTTGTCCTGGGGGAGATGATAGCAGTGGCAACAACCAAAATCTTGGTATTTATACCATGGTATAGGTACCACCTATTTGGTGTAGGACTTTTAAGGAAAGGTTTTATATATTCATCTCAAGATTCTCATCGTAGTATTAGTTGTTATTAAGATTAGCTTCCTTTTGGGTTTATTTTCATGAGGATTTGAATTAAAGTTTGTCAATAGACACCTTTTACATTATGGATGATGTTTACCTACAGACTCAGGCTGTGTTACCAAATGAATTTGCCTGAAAAACTGTATTTAGTTTCATGAAAGTTAGTGTGAAATATTTTGTTTAAATGCTGAAGTATAGTCTGCGTTTTAGTGAACAAACAACAAAAATAAAAGTGAGCTTCTATTCTCAAAATACATACTTTGTGTTGACAGACGCTTGCAGCTTTTAGATGGGGAATATGAAGTGGCCATGCAGGAAATGGAAGAGTGTCCTATTAGCAAGAAAAGAGCAACATGGGAAACTATACTTGATGGAAAGGTAAAGGCTGTTTTATTACCTGAAGGACTTGTCTTCCCTTAAAATAGTCTCGATTAAGGTGGAATACAAATTCAAAATGCAGCAGCTGTTCCTTTGAAAATGGATTAAGTTAAGCAAGGAATGCTACTATTCTTTCAGGAGATATACAAAACATGTTTTGATTTTAGCTCTTGTTTAGAAAAGCTTTGACCACATGAGACTATTACTCAAAGAAATTTTAAAAGCTGCTGTAAGTATGGCAGTTGTCTCCTGTAATACCTTCTGAATTTCTCTTTCCTAAAGTGGGACAAATCAAATTCAGCTATTTTGATAAATGCCAGTCAGACAAAAAGGAACAAACTGTAGAAGCAGAAAAAAAAAGAAAAAGGGGGAAAAGAGCTATCCAGGATTTGGTCAGCAATGTACAGGAAGTCATATAGACTTTTTTTTTTTTTTTTTTTTTTGTGGTATATCTGAGCGTAGATATTGAAAATGCAGGGACTTTCTTAATCTAGATTATTAAAAGATGTCTATCCCCTTTTTGTGAATATTTGTAAATATTTTTGCATGGCTTGTTTTTGTGCATTGAAAGATGCTAATACTACTGTGTCTATTTTTTTTCTAGAGGTTGCCTCCATTTGAAACATTTTCTCAGGGACCTACACTTCAGTTTACTCTTCGCTGGACAGGAGACACAAATGATAAATCTACGGCTCCTATAGCTAAGCCTCTAGCAACAAGAAATTCTGAAAGCCTCCCTCAAGAAAATAAGCCCAATTCTGTTAAACCTACTCAGACTATAGGTAAGCAAACTTAATTTGATGCTGAATAGTAATCTGCTTAGCACTTACATGCCATAAGGTCCCTCACGTTCCAGTGCAACAACTTCAGGTAATCTTAAACATGGAAAAACAAAAATGAATGGGCTTCATGTATCTCATAATTTACTTTTTGAAAGGTAAATTTAATGCCATAACTCTTTTCTGCTTTTGAAGTCATGACAATATTGAAATCAGTAACTGTAGACTCTGCTTTCAGCTACGGCTAAAGAATTACTCACTGATTAAATGGACAAAAGAAAATGTTGCTTTTTGGCTAATGATGTTTAAGTTCTCTGAAGGGTTCTTCAAAACTGTGGATCCATTTAGATACCTGTAAATTTTGAAGGAAGCTGAATAGCAAGCCTTCTTGCTGATAGGAAGAGCTGCCTAAGCCATAGTTCATTCCCGTAGCCGGTTCCCTCCAGAAGGAGAGTGCCCTTCACAGAATTTCTGTAGTCTGATAAGAAACACAAGGTGTGCTTTTATTTTTTTTCGACCTCACACTAAGCAGAAATGTGTGTGTCTCCATGTTATTTTGCTTTTTTTAATTGTTTTTTTTAGCTGTGAAAGAATCCTTGCCAACAGATCTTCAAACAAGGAGAGAGAGAGATGTTTTAAATGAACCGCGACAAAAATTACGAATATTTTACCAGGTATTGAAAATAACTGTTAGCGGGGAGAGAAATAGTAAGTAAATGTTGCATGGAGGTAAAATGTTTTCATCTAAGTTGGGTGCAAGTTTTTTGTTCATGGAACTGTCTTATTTGTATTCTCAGAGAATGCCTTATGGGTTGCAGATTCACATAGTATGAGCAGTTGCATGTATTTCTTCTTACAGGAAGTATTTTAGAAAATTAGTCTTCCTGGGGCTATGTCTGACACATCTTTTGAAATACAAAGGACGTCTCCCATTAGACACCTGGAGGGAGGCAGGTGCTTTTCTTATGGGGAGAAAATTCTTGAAATACCATTGTTTCAGTACATTGAGCTGATCTAATGTTCCTGAGAACTTATGGTAGAGGTTTCCTGAAGTTGTGTCCAACTTGGTTTTATGGGTGGAAGGTTAATGAGTTCGATGTATTTGATGGTAATAATATTTTTTTTATTTGTTTGCGACAGTTTCTTTATAACAATAATACAAGACAACAGACTGAAGCCCGAGATGATCTGCATTGCCCATGGTGCACACTGAACTGTCGTAAACTGTATAGTTTACTCAAACATCTGAAACTCTGTCACAGCAGGTTTATCTTTAATTATGTTGTAAGTGATCTTATTGTTCATTAGCATGAAACATAATAAAATCTGTAGTAGATACTATATAATGTATTAACTTCATTGCTAGCCTATTAACACGTAGGACTGTCTCTACAGGTTAAGTGTGACTTTCTTTGACTTCAATTAAATGAATGTTTGTATACTATATGGGTAATTAACATTTGTAGGTTTTTTTATAGTTCTTTCCCCACCCCAGCCCCTGGACAATGAATTCTGACTAAGGCTGCTGCTTTGACAATAATTATTCTTCTTATGTGATGTAGCAAGTAATATAATGTGTACTTGGTTGAAAGTCTTTAGAGGTTTTAGGTAGGCAGTATACATAACTTCATTATACTGATAAGGATCCTTCTAACAATCTGAATGAAATTCCTTCCTGTTTGTTAGAGAATGATTTTCTACCCTGCTTAGAAGATCATTCTTTACTCCTCCCAGTTTCCAGGCCATTTACCATCTTCTGCTAGTATTGTCTTCTAGTTTATAATTATTTTTGAGTCGTTGACTTGCTTGACAGTATTGTGGCATATAGAACTTAAGGAAACAGAAGTAGTGTAATTGGCTTCTAGAGGTTAAAAATGACTTGTGTGTTGTAAAAGGGATCTAGAGTTGTGTGAAATAATTGATAGAGTGGTATTTTAGGTATTTGGAATTTAAAAGGTTACTTCTGAAATAGTCTTCACTTCTTCCTAAATATATTTGCAATTATCTGTTCCAGTATCATCCAAAAGGTGCTAGGATAGATGTATCTATCAATGAGTGTTACGATGGCTCCTATGCAGGAAATCCTCAGGATATTCATCGCCAACCTGGATTTGCCTTCAGTCGCAATGGACCAGTCAAAAGAACCCCTATCACACACATACTTGTATGCAGGTAGGTATATTTAAAAGAAAGTCTGTGTATGCTTGTGTGATAGGGGCCAAAATTTATTAAATTAGGGATCTGTTAAGTTGTAGCTGCCTGTAAGCAGTGTTGAATGAAAGCAGTGGTAAGAAATGGTGTATTCACCTGTGATATTTCTGCAGCTGTTGAATTCATTCATGAGGTGCCTTCTTTTTGACTTTATCCTAGAACTTCTCTTACCCAAAAGATATAGTGGTTTTGTGCTTTTTCTTATGGGCTGTTTCACCAGTGATAAATTTTTCAACTTTTTTTTTTTGTAAGTTAGACTTATTACTAGTACTAGCAAGAGTTAGTATTTGCATATTTGATTTTTTAGCTGAAAATAATTACTTTTTCCTTTCTGGTAGGCCAAAACGTACGAAAGCAAGTATGTCAGAATTTCTTGAATCTGAAGATGGAGAAGTGGAACAGCAAAGGACATACAGCAGTGGACACAATCGGTTATATTTTCACAGTGACACGTGTTTACCTCTCCGTCCACAAGAAATGGAAGTAGATAGTGAGGATGAGAAAGACCCTGAATGGCTACGGGAGAAGACTATTACTGTAATTATTCCCCTTAAACAAGATGCTTTTAAAATGCATCTTACTTTTTAACATATGGTCTGCAGTTGTTGTGGGGAACAAATAGGGTACATGCTTTCACTTTGAGAATAAGTAGAGTATTTTGTGAAGCTGGGCCACTAACATCTAGAGTGTTTTATGTAAATTCATGGAATCAAAGTGTGTGCTTAAAGTATGTCTTTAGTTGTAAATTTAACTCGGTCCTCATGATAAGTTTTTTTTCATCGCTGTTTGTGACTGTTTCTCATTAGAAGAGGAGGTGCTTGTGTCACAGGAGTACAGTGGTACTACCTGTATAATGTGGAAAATAATTGATCATCATAGATTCCTATGTGAGCTGACTTTGTTCAGATCCTTTTGATTGCAGTACCTTAATCTTCAGAAGCAGTTATTCCTGTGTAGAGTTCATAAGCAGAAATTTAAGTATGCTTTCATGAATTGTCACTAGATGTGAAATTCTAATATTTCTCTCTTTTCCTGTCTTTTCCTCGAATTGTTTCCCCTTCCAGCAAATTGAAGAATTTTCTGATGTTAACGAAGGAGAGAAAGAAGTGATGAAATTATGGAATCTTCATGTTATGAAGCACGGGTATGTTATAAACTTAGTTTTGATGCAAATGGTATAGATTTGGGTGGCTGTTTTGTACTGCAATTTGCTAAGCACCTAATTCATTTCAGTGGTGTAGGAAAGGTTCATAAAGGATGATTTGCTAACATGCTTTGTATTGTTTTAATTTTTAAAAAAATCTTGTACGTAGCTCTATGGCTCCGAAAACAAAAACGCTGCAGATATTGAGACAACATAATGGACAATCTCTGCAGTTATCTTGATAAGCCGTGTTGAAGGATGTCTTCTATTTCTGAAAATGTTTACCTTGCATAACTATGGATTTCTGACTTGACAGGTTTATTGCTGACAATCAAATGAATCATGCCTGTATGCTGTTTGTTGAAAATTATGGACAGAAAATAATTAAGAAGAACTTATGTCGAAACTTTATGCTACATCTGGTCAGCATGCATGACTTTAACCTCATCAGCATAATGTCGATAGACAAAGCTGTGGCCAGGCTTCGGGAGATGCAGCAGAAGTTAGAAAAGGGAGAATCTGCTTCCCCAATAGATGAGGAATCTTGTGAAGAACAAAGTGGGACGACAAATGGATTCAGTGAAAATAATATGAGAGAGAGAATTTCGGAAATGGATAGCATCTCAGGTGTCACAAAACAGAGCAAGAAGCAGAAACTCTGAAGTCAAAACTGAAACGCCATTCAACGGACAAACATTGAAGTGACATTCTAGGGTGCATGAGCTCTATAAAGAATTACACACAATGCAGAGATTCCAAACAGGCACTGCTGGATGGAAATAAATGATTTCAGCAAGGATATTGTTTTAACAGGGTTTCTATTCAGTTAATTATGCAAGTACTACATGTATATCGGTTTTGGTGATGTAATGACAATATTCTAAGAGTTTGAGCATGAAGAGCAATATGAAAGTCTTTTTGTAATTTTAGTAATTAGTGTCTTAAGAACTTTATGGAATTTTCATAATTTAAGTATATGTAAAACAATTTTTATATTAAGATTTTTGCATCTGTATCTGGCTGTTTTTTCCTACCATGAAGTTGTGGAATATTGGGGAAAAGGGGGTTGGGATACAGTTTATGCTTTTCTTATTTAGAAATTCTCCAGTTAGCTTTTTGTGAAAATAACGTCTCACTATTTAAAGTTTAACCTTGATCCTTGTATTTGAAATCATTTATTAATTTGATCATAAATTACAAATTAAATCTTTTTTTTTTTTTACACTAAAATTATGAAATTTTGCAAACTTAGCACTTCCTTTGTCTTGTGCCTGTTTGGAAAGATCTTGGCTTTTCATGTTACAGACACAGTGAAGTACCACCTTGGCTTTTTGAGGTTACCAGCAGTTTGGTTTTCGTGGATAATTCTGATGTATTGATCACCCAGTGTACCATTTTAAACTTGAACATTAGTTTATATTTTTATTACACATTTACACAGCTACACAAACTATTCGATGCAAGCCCCTTGTGCCGGGGCCGCGCATCGCCGTGTGCCATGCTAAAGCCGGGAGTCTGTCGTCACACGTAGGCATTTCGTCGACTAACTTCCCTTGAAGTTCATGCCTGCTGTTTCGCCTGAGTACAGACTGCAAGTCCAGGCCGTGGGTTTAGCTTTGGCTTTTGAGATGCCACTCTTGAGGGAAAAATGCACTGTAAAATTGGACCAGAAAATGTGTTGCACTTCTTATGCAAGTATTCTGTGATGTATTGTATTCAATACAGATACTAAGATGCTGACTAAACTATATTTGAGCAGTTTTGCACTGCTGTTAACACATTTTATGCATACGTTTACAGATTTTTTCCAATGGAAAGTGGTTTCACTACTGGTACAGTATCAGCACCGAAGGGTTTATTCCAGCAAGCACTGTGGTTGAGTGACATCACCTCAATTTTTTATTATCCTTAAGATATTGCATTTTTCATATTCTTTATTTATAAAGGAACAATGCTGCTGTAAATACAGGTATTTTTAATTTTTTATTTCATTCCATCACCATGAGATGCAGTTCCCTATTTGTTTAAGGGGTATATAAGCTTTCTAATGGTGTCTTCAGAAATTTATAAAATGTAAATACTGATTTTGATGGTCCTTTAAAATGTGTTTAACTGTGAGACTATTTAACTAATGGTGTGGATGTGATTTGTCATCCAGTATTAAGTTCTTAGTCACTGATTTTGTGTACAAAAATAGGAAAGAGGGAAACTGCAGCTTTCATTACAAACTTTTTGAATTTGCCAGCTCTCTGAGTTTTAGCAAACTCTAATTATGCCTCTGGATAGTACATCAAGCATTTCTCTCTGGCTTTAATTTGCTAAAGCTGTGCACATATGTAAAAAAATAGATTATTTTAGGGGAGATGTAGTTCTAGAATTATTGCTTATGTCATTTCTTAAGCAGTTATGCTCTTAATGCTTAAAAGAAGGCTAGCATTGTTTGCACAAAAAGTTGGTGATCCCCCCAAAAATAGTAATGAAATTACTTCTGTCCAGTAAACTTTGTATGTCATGTCAATTTATAATAAAAGCTGAAAAAATCCCTTTGTTTTCTATTTATAAAGATGCCTTTTCTATATGTACCTTTGAGAGATTTTGAAGATATCATGTAAGCTGGTTAAAAAGCATTTGAATGGTACAATAGATGTAAAAAACAAAACAAAACAAACAAGTTTGGTTGTTTAAATGAACCATTGTTTTTACATTAAATGTTTTATTTGAAATCGGCTTTTGTACATAAAGTTCAGTAATATAAAATCTGCCATGATGGTTGTCCAGTCATTTTTTTGTGCACGTAGAAAGGCCACAAGCAGCATCTAGTGCAAGCTTCCTCTTCTGCTTGGTTCAATTTACCTTAACGTGCTTCCTTTGCCAGATTGTTACAGTTGTGGCTAGGAACCCAGGCCTGTGGGTCTATTTAAATTGCCAAGTCCAGGGCTAGACTGTGGAAATTGTATTTTTGCTTTCTTGGGGGAACTGAATACGTGAGATGCAAGCTGTGTGCATTGGTGTTTAGAGCTGCAGTTTATCTCACTGAGCCAAAGTCTCATGAATTGCTGTTTCAGTTGTAAAAATGAGCGGTTTGCGTGGGTTTTCTGTTTTAACATGCAAATGGTTAATGTTTCAAGTAGCTTTTACGGGCTGTAACTATGCTTTATTTTGAGCAGAGTTGAAAATCGGAATCTGTGCTTTTCTAAGATTGTAAAGGAAGATGGTCTAGGTAATACGGACCAAGAGGAATTGTGCTGCTCGTCAGAGTGTACTGGGTGGTGAATAGCAGGCACTGAAACTTTTTCCCAGTTAAAAATAATTTGGATGCTGAAATAGAGGATATGACAGGTAAGCACTAGACTGTAGTTGTCTAATGTGTATTTTCTGTACAGCTGGCAAAAGCTCTTTTAACATGGCCCTTTATATGTTCACAGCAGATTTTGTGATCTTCTGTATTTGGTGGTACCCTTAACATACTAGGTCTGTGAACCACAAGCCTGAAGGTAAGCTCTGATATGAGTATCTAAATCAGTGTTAAATACTGTATTTGCCCCTTCCTCCCAATTCAAATGTTTTTTTATCTTCATTGAGAATCACTGCTATTGTCAAAACTGTCCTCACAGCATGCTTCCTTCCAAGTTAAGTGTTTCTTAATTTACAGAACGTTTGGGTGCCATCGTCAACCAGTGCTTGAGTGAAGGTGTTCCTGTGGGACCAGATCCTCGTTGTAAATCCGGTAGTCCAGTGTTGCACAACCAAGGAAAGGATCTTTGGATGAAGTAAGTTTCCCCTTCCAACACTCTAATTTCTGTGATAGTTGCAGTTGCTTGATGTGAGGCTGAACATGCTCTCTTTGAGAGAAATACTCAGAATCCTAATGTTAAGCAGGCTCTTTGCATAAATACAGTATTTATGAGAACAAGCTGCCTTGTCAGCAAGCTTATTCACTGGTTTCATGCTTTAAGTTCCCTTTAAAATAAACCAAAGTGATGGAGTTGGCAGCAGAAAGCAGAAATAAGTTAAAGTGAAACTGTGCCTGTCCAATATGGACTTTATTAGAAGAGGATTAAACAATATTGGTTCTTGCTCAGTCAATAATGTTGGCCAAAAACTAACATGTAGAATTGTTGCAGCACTTAAAGCAACTTTAAAAACATGGTAACAGTAAAATGGAGTAAAGACCGTGGTGGAATATCAAGGAATAGAGTAGACAAATGTTGAAATTTGTGGGGGAAGATAAAGACGGGGGGAAGCTTAATAACATGATTGTAGCTGCATGAGATGGGTGTTTAAATGTGAACTTCGCAGGGAAATGAAAGTAACTGCAGACGTGAGGAAGCTCAGCAGTGACTTTTTTGGAACTTTGGAGGGAGTAAAGATGAAAGTAATTGGAAAAGAAATGGAGAAGCACTTAAACATGTGTGCAGTGCTGCAGCCAGCCTATTTTTGATGGTTGTGGTAATTGAGCTCACCAATATGCAGCTTTATACCCCTGTTGAACAATTAACTAAGCAATACAGAGTTAAGGATGAAACTTTATTTAGAAAATTCAAATATCACTTGACACAAATGTCTTGGATGAGGTAAGTGAATATTCTAGCTTCAGGAAACAACTTTTAGGATTTCATAACTTAACACTCAGTTGCTTGCAAGGCTCCAAGAGCTAGAGGTGAAAGACTGTAAAGGAAGTGTCAAGTCTTTTATTTATCTAAACTGTTCTACAGTAACAATTGTTTTAATCTAACCTCTTCAGCTTTTTTTGTTTTTTTTAATACCTCTTACTCAGGTTTCTTACCCTGAGATTCTTTCCCTCTCCCACATTTAAAAGGTGCAGCTCTAAGAGGCAGCTGAACAGTACCTAATGTGTATTGCAGGCAGCTAGTCTTATACTTAGTTTAAAAAACAAGAAAATGGGCAAGCTGGCCCAGTTCTAGATACAGCTAAAGACCAATGATGGAAAAGCAGATTTAGTCTGTTGGTGTCCTGAGCACCCAAGAGGGGCCAGAGGACTGTACTAGTCCTGCACACTAATCCTAGGCTTGGTCAGCGTAGTCTGAACAAGCTCACACACACATAACCCTCTCCAGAAGTACCTGAAGTGAGGATTTACACTTCACATTCCAGGATGCTGGTAAATAGCCCCCAAAGCAGTAGTCTGACAGTCAGTGGTCTGACTAGGCTCTCAAAGCAGATGAAGAGGTACCTGACCCTTCGATGCCTAGAAGTGTAGGTATTTGCTAATTTAGCTTTCCTGGAGTGAAAACACTATGTTCGAGCTAGTTCCTGGCGCCTGAGGCTTTACTGGCACGGTAAATCTTGCTGTGTGGCAGTGGCTGGGCAGCTGCTAGCTACGCTGCCAGCCTGGCTGGCTCTAGGCAGGACTGCTGCTCTCTGACCACCTCCTGGGCTTTCCCAGCTCTAGCTAAGGCCTGGCCTAGGGGATGCACTGCCTTATTGAAAATGCTCCCTGCAGGCTACTTGAGAGAAGAAGCCCCAGAAGTACAGGACAAGCCACTACTCTCTGACTCCCTACCAAGGAAATGGTTAAGTGTGGGGAGCTAGAAATACAGCAGCCTTTTATTCGCTAACACTGATTAATCTTACCTGCAGGTGTCTGGTCTCTTTTACTTTGTATTTTACAGCAAATGCCAATGCAACTGTCCTAAACACATTCTTTGCATGCATCTGAACTTATTTCTCCTTGTAAAGTATATAAATATTAGCCTCTGCTTGCTTTTGAGATTCACATACCCCCCCTACAGCTATCTAAAAGAAAAAGTACAGGTAGGATGACTAATCTTTTTGTGTGGATAATTTCAGAGGCAGGGACACTCGTCCACTTGAGTTTTTTTATGCCAGCACAGAATGCTAATGCAGGGTGTTAACACTGAAGGAATAGGGTAGGATGATTGTCTAGGTTTTATAAAAATACTGCTTTTTGAACATGCTAAAATATATATTTATTGCTCTTGAGGTAAGAAGGCTTCTTTAAGGCCCTCAGCATTTTTAAAAAATAGTCTTTAAATCCAGTAGTACTGCAAATTAACCTTTTGAGCAGGAATAGGGCTCTACTTGACAAATGTATTCTAAGTAGAATTTGCTATTAAGGCAAAACTCGTATAATGTTGTATAGCTTTTTAAAATAAAAGTTGACTAATTCACAGGAAATTCTTAGCCCATGCTACTTGTTGGAGGGCACAGTGCTAAGTTAGCACTATCTGCTCTGTTCTGAGTGGCTAAATATAAGTTCTTAACCCCACAACTAAGGCCTATCTCCACTAACTCCCGAGCTGCTTCTGGCTGTGCCACATCTCACAGCTCAGCCTGTCCCCAGCACTTGGCACACTGACCTGCACGACTGCACTTGGATGCAAGGCGTGTGCTGGTATAATCCTGCACATGGTGCTTGGGATTGCCTGGAATCCTCCATTTCTTCATTTGCCTCTTTTGCTGGAGAGTGGAAAGCAAAGAACTCCAGGGCTCTGTGAGGAATCACGGCTGCCACCTGCATCTCATCCCTCCACTGAAAGCAGCAAGGCCTGCTCCAAAACGGCCACCAAAGCAAAGAAGAGCTGGGGAAGGTATTAAAGTGAGGATCTAAGTACTACCATGCAACTACTCTAGAAAATATATTTCAAGTGACAACATAAGATACAGTTCAAGAAATATCTGAAAAATAAGGCACTTGCATAACTGTGAGACATTTAACAGGCTCCCTCTTTAAACAGACACGTTGGCTCAGAAATCCTTGTCCTGGGGGAAGGAACAGTACCGTGTGTGGAAGAAATGGCTATTGCATGCAGAGCCCACTATCTGTTCAGCTAAGGCAGCACCGGCTACGTACAAGGAAGCAGGGCCTAACGTCACTGCCCTGGATACTTGGCTCTGCGTGGTATAAAGAAAGCTTTGGTCCACTAACTCCACCCTCCCAAAGTTACAGGCGTATTTCACAGAACAGCAGCATTAAGCAAAGGTAATTCCACACAAGTGTACCCTGAGACTAGAGTACAATGAAATACTGATAAAAATCAAGTCTAGGGAAAAAAAAAAAAAAAGTAAAAAGTCTTTATGGACTGTTTAAATTAATTTGCCTAAGCAAATGCCTGCTTAACTTTTTCCAGAGTAATAGATGAAATTTCACAATGACTTCTTTTCAAATGAATCCAGTAGAAAGTACAATATAGTGGAGTTCAAGTAATAGAGAGACAGGTTTTTGTTAACAGATTGTTCGTATCAAACAGCTGGAACCCCAGATTTTAATATTACTTTATACCAAGAACAAGAATCCCTTCACTTCCTCGAGCTGCTAGAACACTAAGACCTTCCAGCCTGGGTATGAGAACGAACATCCAAAATAGAGAGAACCGCAGCACTGGTCGAGTACCCAGTCGAAGACGACTTCCCTGTTGTTAGAGCTAATGGTTACTCTGAGCTTGAAGTTTCCGCCCTCGGTGCTGGAAGGCCCTAACTGCACCGCCTCCATGTCAAAGGTCACCGTCGATCCAGAAGTGACAGCAGGCAGCTGGTTTGTCATTTCTTTTCCATTTACAAATACTGCCCCTGAAACAGCCGAGATACCAAAGGTTACTTCTCACTCTCAGCATGCACTAGCAGGTGCCTCCCTGTTGTTGCAAGTTACAATATTGCAAGCAGGAACAGGAGACTTGTGATCCTACCAAACATCTCCAATGAAAAGCAGAACGTACACAAAGTGCAGTTTGTTGCATGCAAGTTATGCAGGATGAGGGCTGAGGAAAAAGGGGAAAGACGTTCAATTACTCACCGTTTGTGCTAATGCACACAGCTTTGTCCCGCTGCAGGGAATCGTAGCCGTTCTGCTGCTCCACACACACCCCGAGGCTGTCTCGGCGGTCTGGCTGCCCCACCGTTTCAATTCTACTGGGCAAAAAGGGAAGTCAAAGCTTGAAGCTTTAAAACCAAATGTACAATGAAAGCCAGAGACTAAGCCCCTGTCATCTCTGCTCCAGCAGCCCCGAGGGGAGATCTTTGTGGAGTGACCCAAGGTCCTGCCAGCCCTTCCAGAAGCTCTGCCAGCAATGCTGTAACCACTGATCTGCACAAAAGGTGAACCTGCCACTTTCACATTTTCACCAACATTTAATAGAATTCTCCACTATTATAAATTACGAGTCTTTTGAAATGAAGTCATTTTGAAACTACTGTCCGCAAAACTACAGTTTGTAGTCATCTATAACATTACTGGTCAACACCATGTTTTATGGCAAGACAACCGTAATTTCAGCAAGTCATTAATGAGTATTTGCATGCTCAATGATAGCTTCATATGAAAGCAGCTTTTTTTATTCCTCTGTAATTCTGCTATATTGAGGGCATAGGGAAGGCTGAGCAGTTTTGTTTTAATAAGTCCATTTTGTGCAACTGGATATTAAAACCCATGCATGGAAGAGCATTTACAAGCCTGGCTTCTCAGCTGCAGCGAAAATCTTGGTTGCAAGAAAGAAGTGACATCTCAGGGGAATGAGGAAACTGTGCAAGTACCCTGGGATGCAGTTCCCTGCAGCCTCTGCAGCTGAGGAAAGCTGCATCCTTTGTGCACTTCTGCATCCATGGCCTTTCTCTTTTACTGCCATTCCTCAAAGGTGCTAAGTCAGACTTCCAGGAGAGCCCAAATAATAGAGGAACCTCAGTTTTACTAACAGACCAACTCAGCTGGTCTAAAATGCACAGCAAAACTGCTCATTTTCATTACAGCATAATACAAAGCAGTGCAGATACTTAGTTGTTGGCAAACAACGGGAAAATCTAGGCAAAAGCTTTAAAAACTGGAAATTAAATTGAGCAGTAAACTGGCACACAACGGGTGAATTCTTGCAAGACAAACAGGGAAGCTCAGACTGGAGCCGTGTTTTACTTCTGCACTCCATTATGTTTTTCAGTCTCCCAGGAAACGTCACTAAGAGAGAAAGAAACTTGGGTTGTAAAGCTAAGCAAAGAAAAAAAAAAAAAAGTGGAAGTGATCCACAGTGATTTCCCAAAACAACTTTAAATGAGATTTATAATTCATTTTAGTACCATGTTCTATTTTTTAAACCTGGTCACTAGTAAGTGCTATTATCTGTAAACTTGGGAGGTAAAGTCTTGTGTATACAGTAACTAATTAATTCCATCCTGCTGAGGGGAGCCTTTCATCAATTTTGCATTGGAAATAAATGCTGGTACAGACACAAGAATGACAAGAGGTATATAATGGTCAATTCATTGAAGTGTAGCAACTCTATCATTTTGATTTGTACCCACACTTACTTGCTCATTTATATAGATCCGATTTTTGCTGAACACTGTCAGTAAGTAACCTTCACCAGCAGTATGAACAAACAACTGGCAAACAAATGCTCAAGATAGTGGCTTTCCTCTTCTGCCTGCGTGGGGAAGGGGGCCAAGATCTGGCTTAGGTCACCATTCCTTCCTTACTTCTATTTTGCTTTTCCATCAATTAATAACCAGCTCAACGTCAAGAGCAGGGAACAGTACACAGCATCACTGTAAAGTCTCCTAAGCTTTGCTTTACTAGACTGATGCTTGCTACCAAGTTAACAACTTTATTTTCCAGCCTCTATGGTCGCTGGGGCTCCAGTTTTTTTAAAAAGTGTGGAGAATACATGGTAGGTATGATGCTTAATGAGTCCCTTCTCACTACTTCCAGTGCTGCGGAGCAAAACTTTGTGCCCCATCACTGCCCCAAATGGAGCAGTTTCCCTTTGTCTCAGAGCACAGAGGAATAAATCTATGAGTGATCACATGCACTTCATTTCTGAAGAGCTGTCAGGAGCTTCTTCACAAGAAGATTACAAAGCTGCTTCACGAACATCTGTAACATGAATCTTCCTCATGTTTGCTCAGGAGGCCACTTATCCCCTTGTGAACATATTTTTGTTTCAACAGATGGAAAAAGCCAAACACTAAATACTACATCTCACTGCTCAGCAAAATCTCACACACACTTTGAAAGAGAAAGCTACTCAGGCCTGTATTTGAGGTTGTCTTCAGTCTTACGTTTCATCTACATCTCCTGAAGACGTCTGCTTGTTAGTGCTTTGCCATGCTGAAATAATCTCCTCTTGCAGAGGAGTCCCCATAACCACACCATAAAGCAGAAGATTTTCATGTGTTACCAATAAAAGAAGATAAAAGGCACTGGTCTGAAACAGAACCGAGGGAAACGTCAAAGTTCTGCCTTTAATTGCACAGGCACTTCTGAGCCAAGAGATATTAAATCTAACAACAGATTTCAAAAGAAAACTTTAAATGCTTTTATCCCATCTCTGACATGGCAGCTGAATACATCCTTACATTACAACTGTCTAAAGTCAAGATAATTCATTATCAGGAAGACAGAAATGAAACACTATGGAATAAATTATAAAAATGCCATAAACAAGCCACTTAAGTTGCCTACTGTACAGCAAAAACAGTTTTACTTAACCAGAGAAAGATGGAATAGAGCTTCAAAGTCTTTGAGGTCTGTAATTACAAGTGACATATCCACAAGGAAGTTCCTCTTACCAGAAGCAGCAACATCTCATGGCTAGGACTGAAAGCAGCAGAGATGCCAAGGCATTTAGTCTCATTTTGGTTCAAACTAAAAGCTTGCCTTTCACAGGATGCTTTCTCTCCTCAGTGGTTTCTAATGCCACTCAGTAGTGTGATCAGCACTCTGGTTTTCTCAGAGGTTACAGACACCAGTACCAGACTGTCATCCTCACCTGCGCCAACAAAACATCTCCAAGGACACAAAGCAGGCAGATAGTCAGAGAAGGAAAGACGCTGGTGATAGGAGAGCTTACCCAAAGCTGGACAGAATCAATGGAGAACATTCCCTGACTTCTGCTTAGCTACAGCAGCTGCTACAACTAAAAGGAAGCTGAATTTTCCACACATACGCTCAGCCTGGCCTATTTTTTTGCCATCCCTCAGGCGTGCTCTCTAGCTTCTGTTCTAAATAGGTGCATATCCTCCCAAAATATCAGGTGTTGTCCTGCAGAATGAGGAAGTGGAAGACAGACATGCTACCTTGGCTGGGGCTGTGCTGACGCTGCACACAGTTCCAAGGGAGCAGCCTAGAGAAGGAAGCTTCGTTCGCAGCAGATGGACCAGACAAGAGCAATCCAGCAAGTACTTGCCTGAACGTCAACGTCTGCCCACAGAAGTAGGTAGGAGCTTTGGAGTAAAGCACGCCGCATGACTGGGAGTCATTCCGAAGCGCTATGTTTCTTCGACTGCTCAAACTGTAGCCCTCCAATCCGGTTGTCCATTCTTCAAAGGAAAATAAAAAGCATGAATGTCAACCAGATTGGGTATTATCTGTGCAAAAAACAGTGCTGCATGATCTGCATAAGAGGTTTACCTCTGATGAAGCTTAAGTTGTTAAGAACAGAGACTGTTTTCCCTGAGGGAGAGATTTCTTTTCCTAATCATTTTCAGTTACAAAACCTACTGCCTTTAAAAATTTTGA
The DNA here is from genome assembly GCA_032466555.1 of Tinamus major. NCBI lineage: Eukaryota > Metazoa > Chordata > Aves > Tinamiformes > Tinamidae > Tinamus > Tinamus major. The sequence continues at coordinate 2,838,066 of JASSRY010000449.1, forward strand.
AAGAGAAGATAAAACTGAAGTTTTGGTCTCCAGCCAAGAACAGAACTAGCTTTACAAATGAATTATAAACTTGTTCTGTGAATGCAGGTCATCGAAAAATGATGGTGTGGGAGACAAGGGGGCAGGAGGAAAATCTTCAGTTCTGGCCTGTAAGCGCTGTCTAAGTCTGCCTTCTTTTTCATCGATCTCTTATTTTTGAGCTCATTTCTCAGAAGAGGGCAACACCCTGTTACCTTAAGGGCAAAGTCCTAACAAAGGAACCAGACAAAAGCTGAAGCAGCTCAGATTCTCTGCTTCTCTTTGCACTCAGTGCTCAGATGAGCTGCAGAGAAACAGCTGCTCCACCTCAGTAGTAAGTCTGAACACAGCCCACATTTATTTCATAAAATATGAATCCATAAAAATGATGAACCTCCAAGTTTCCCATTGATACTTTCCAAACCCAGAGACAGAGCTACCTGGTAGAAGTGCTCACTAACAATCACTCGTATCACAAAGCTGAAAGGCAAATTAAGCAAAGAATAAACTCTAGCATGGAATGAGAATGCATCATGCATCGCGCACATATTTTAAGTGGGGAAATCTCACCATCAGGCAAAAACAGGCTCCAAAAATCATTCAACTATAGACCTTGAGGAGTCTTGCCCTTATGACACAGATTAGGATGAGGACAACTAGCAGGGAAACGGTACCGTGGGGAACGAGGGTGGTGCGGCCGATCTGCGGAACGCTCCACGGGCTCCACTCCTGCCGCCCGTCTCCGCGCGCGCACACTCTGAACTGGTAATCCACGTTGGGATCGATGTGCAGCACTATGAACTCCGTCTCCGAGCCCACGTACACGTCTTCAAAGTGACTGGCAGTGCTCTTCCGATACTGCAGTCTGTAATCTTGTGGGACGAAGTCATCGTCCACCTACAGAAACATTTATTACATTAATGAGGAGCCCTGCTCTTCCCCTTCCGCCCCTTTTCCACCATGGAACAGGACATGTTAGGGTAGAATTCAGGCTGCAATTCAGAGAGTTAGTGTTCAAGAACAGAAAATTTGCCCCAGAAAATAAAATCAGCTTGAACCAACTAATACAAAATTCTGAAGCCAAAAGTGCAGAAAATTTTGGAAAAGAAATTTAGTGCCGATTTTTAACAGCAAAGGAAGTTTGCTATTACCCTTCTTAAATTATTCTAGAGGATGATTTCCCATTCTCTGCTATCTCTAAGTCAAAAGACTGTGTTGATTTTCTCCCAGGATACTCTACGTACCTTACACCATCGGACTAATATACCTCCAGGCTTCTCAACGAATTCCTCTAACTGTACAGGTGGGCGGGATGCTACAGTCCCATGTCGGAATATCTGATTTTTCAGTATAGTGAGAAGGCAGTCATCCAGCTGGGCAGATAAACAAGGCACATCGACCAAGGAGGGAACTTCTGGTAAGCTGAGAACGGAAAGTTTGCCACACTGAATGGGGTCAGCTCCCACAATTCATATGTCTTCCATACATTTGAATTTATACAGATTTTGTGAGGAAAGAACAGCTGTGGGAATTGGCATGTATAGTTGTAACCTAAAAGACTCAGAAAACATCCAGCATTTCAGTCCTAGCCAGACTCCTTCTCGGGAAGTACTCTCAAATACAGAGTGTTCCATAGGGAGCGATTTCATCATTCACAAATAAACAACCTATATTTTTACACAGGTTACTCCATCTGTGATTGCCAAATAAACAGGACAACAAAACCTCCAATAAAACTTTTATGGCAATGCAGTGGAGGGCTGTTGTTTCAAAGGAAAAGAGATCCTCTATAAAGGAATAGCCCATGCGCTGCTGCCTCAGATCAGTGTATCAGCATCTTACCTATCTAGCTGAATATGTAAAGCTTTTTTTGTAAAGCTGCATAGTTTCTCATTCTCTTGTCCCACATCTCCATGGACTGCACTCTCTCCTGGAATCAAATAGCAAAAATATTGCTAATGAGAAAATGTCCAAGACAGGCATTCTTCACTTCAAAGAATAACCAGTTCTGACATGAATAACCAATTAAACATGCAGCATTCTCAGCAGTTTCGCTAGAAAACAAAATTATAGGTAACAATATAAAGCATATCTAGCAACTTTTGAAACTCTCAAAGCCTTCTGCAGACACACCCACAACACATGTAATAGTTTGCCTCAGGTCTCAGACAGCAGCAGAACTGGGGGCAGATGCCAGGAATGTGGGTTCTTAACCCTCTTCTCCATATGCTTTAAAGGGACGGGGTGGGGGGAAGGCAAGGCACCTTCGCAGAAGAGAGTATGAAAACCTTGAAACTTAAAACCAAAAAATAACTTCAACCACTGTTCTGCTTATTACAGTCTAGACATTGAAGTGTGGAGATAGAGAAAGCTCTTCACAAGCTTTCCATGTAAAGCCATGGCTCACAGTTCAGCTGACAGAGATGTGTGTTCCCTCTCCTATCTGATGACATTATGGTAATTTACAACATTAGCAAGCTCAGTCTCTGTTTCCAAGTGGAGGATTACAAACCTAATGAAAAACACACATCATAATTGGCAGCAAGAGGTGTACTGAGCATGGAGGCTTAACTGCTCTCTGACTCACATGTAATCTCTCGCTCGCTTTAACAACATGACTTTGCAACACTTATATTGCTGTGGAGAGAACTGTGACCCAAGGGATAGGAAGGGCACAGCGAGACAGCATCTCACGAGATCTAACAGAAACTTGTAGGAAACAGGCAATCTTTGTCACCACCTTGTGATTCAGCGACTGTATATGTAAAATAGCAAGTAACTACCAGCTGTTCCAGAGGCTGCAGTACTAGCAAGAAACCAACAACTTAATTCTCAAATACTGTCACTTCCAAGCCAGCCTGTTCTTTAAGCTCCCAGCTGAGAGCAAGCTGGCAGGTTTCCTGCTCATGGGAGACCAACTGCTCCATGCACTTTAGTTCACAAAACTGAGACTGTGTTGAAAGAAAGTTAAAGTTGAGACATGAGAACAACGCAAGAAAACTGCCAACACAGTCATGGCTGAGACACGCTCCAAGGAAGTTCTCCAATGTGGGGAAACAGTCAAGAGTGACATTCCTTTCTGGCTAGATATTGAGCAGCAGGAAGGCACGTTCTGCCCTTTACGCGTCTGTTTTTATCCTCAAATCTCTTGGGAGAACTCTCTTCCATATAGCAGCATACATACTCATGTTCCTCACTTACAGGAAAAAGACTTATTTTACTTCAATTGCTATTCCATAAGTTGTGAGTAACTTCAGTCACAAATGTTAGAACATTCAGTCATTCGGTCTTAGCGGTAACCCACTTTCCAAGATTAAATTCTGCCAGGCTCATTTGCTACCTTAGTAAGACCAACAGATTTTTATTATTTTATTTTAAAGCAGCTGGACATAGGCCCCTCTCAATGGTCCTGGGGTGCAGCTCTTCAGCAAGATGCTCTTCTGAAAGTAGATGCTGTCTTTAAAAGTAGCTACACTAACACAGGTACAAACAACCCTAGGCATGCAGTGAAATATTAAAAGATGTGTTTGAAGGAGATAATACTGATAGTCCTTTTCCTAGGTCTACCCACTTGTAATCCCTTTGTAGCAGTTGGCATTGCCCAAAATGAGCCAAATCTATTGATCATAACAGGCAGCTTCCAGTGTTCAAGAGAAGATGTTCCAGAAGGTAGAGCTAAGACTTAATTACAGGTCTTACCTTCGCGGAGCAGGTCATCAGCTGTGCTGACTCCGTGCTCTATTAGTTTCTGGCATTCATCCAGTGGTTTGATGCTCTCTTGCTCTATAGTATCTACTTCCTGCAGCAGTGACACCAGTCGCTCATCCAACAGCTTCTTTAGGGTCCCTTTTAAATCATTAAAGTGTTGCTCGAGCACATCTCTGGTCAAAGTTGCACTCTCTTTGATCTAAATTGAGGTAATAAGAAAGAGCGATTCAGGATAAAAAAGAAAAAAAGATCATGCACATCTTTTATTTTTCTGAACCACCCTATCTGCATCTGCTGCTGAGAATCAAAAAGACCAGAGGTGGTTAGCAAATTAACACAGTCATTTCAGTATACGTGCAGCATGGAAGGAGGCAGAGCAACTAGCCTGGACAAGGGGAAAGGCGTATGAGCTATGCAAAGTAGGTAACGTCTGCGGCCGGAGCTAGAGACAATTGGGTTATTTGTAACTCAATTAAAGATTTTTTCTTCTCAGAAAAATCTGAACATTCTCTTGATTTTTCCTCCCCGTTTTCACACCTGCTGTCATCCTACTCACAAACTACCCTGCCATTGTATACAGGTAATCCACACTGGAAAGATAAAGTGCTTGTCTTCTCTCTGTCCGGAAGCACTTTGCCCGAGCATACTGTCACATGGCTTTTTTTAAATCCTACTGTAGCTACTTTCTCTTTAATCCTTTTCAAACATCCACCTGTGGATTCCTTTGAATGTTTCTGTGCTCCAGGAATACAGGATAGGGTGAAGAACAGATCTGTGTTGTTTCTGGAACAATGAGATCGCAGAAGGTTCTTCGAGTGTTTATTAAAGCGTTTGCAAACTTGACGAAAGTGATTTTTAGGGACCAAAATGCATTTGAACACACTGAGCTAATGATGCAAAAGTCAAAAGTAAACATCTCCCTGAGCAACCTAAGTTAAGCACAGAAGGAAATGCTGCAACACGCATGCAGCCTTACACGTAACTTCTAGATCTTTAGATGCGCAGCAACCAACACAGGAAGTTCTCTGGTTAGGTAAAATAAATTTCTTCTTCAAGTAACATTCATGAACCTCTGCAGCTGCCATATAGCTCCGTTTCCCTTCTCTTGCCACTCTAATGCTTCAGAAAAAAAAAAGGAAGTGTTTAGCTTTGTATAGGACAGAAAAGTGACTTCTCGCAGCGAGCCCCACTACGCGCGGGTCCGAACGCAGCAGGTCGGCCCCAGAGCTGCAACCAGCTACACAACCAGCAGAGCGCGGAGGAAACAGCTCTCCTGAAAACACAGGACCGCACAAAGGCTTCGGAAAACCATATCCCATTGGTCCAAAAGAAAAGGATGTGACATAAGGGATCTGAAGCGATCATATTCGGCCACCAGTCTCCTAACAATAAAGTTCTACCTGAACTCCAGTCTAAGACGTGCAGCATTTCTGCACACTCACATTGCTCGGGTTCTCCGTGCCCAGCTGCTGCTTTTTGGGCAATACAAGGTGAGCAGTCCCAAAGCTGGAAAGGGGGAGAACAGAAACCAACACACGGGGGCAAAGAAATTCCCTGCACAAGGGACAGGAAAGAAGCGCGAGTTGACGGAGCAGCCGCAGCGCCCGCAGTGAGGGACCGCGCTGGCTCCCAACACGTCTCAGCGCAGGCAGAGTTTGGGTAGAGGGTGTCCTGGCAGCAAGGCCGCTCCCTCCGTGGCTCCCCCCTCGCCACATCCTCCTGGCTTATCCAGCATCTCCACAGCGGCAGGAGAAACCAGTGGGAAACGCTGCCCTGGCGCCCGCCGCAGAACCAGCTGAGCCGGCGCACGGGCCCACAGCCACCAGCCCCTGCGTGGGGCGCGGGCGGCGCGCGATGGCGCCCGGAGCGGGGCCCAGCCCGCCCTGCCAGGGCTCTCGTTCGGAGGGAGCGAGACGCGCAGGACGCTCCCGCTAGCGCCAGGCCTGGCGCCCCGGCAGGAGCTCCCTCCGCAGCGGCTCCATCGCCCAGGGACGGCGGCCGGGCCGCGGAAGGGGCTCCCCGGCCCGCAGCCCCAGCGCCTCCTCCCCCGCGGTGCCGCCGCCCGGCCCCGGGGAGCCCCGCGCGCGCGGAGGCGGCTCGGGGGAGCCGCGGCGGGCCCCGCTCCGCACCTGCTTGCGCGCCTGCTGCAGCCCGCGCAGCCGCTGCTGCAGCTCCCGGCGGTAGCTGCGCGCCGCCTCGATGCTCTCCCGCGCCTCCTGCAAGAGCAGCCGCGTCTCCGCCTCGGCCTCCATGGGCAGCCGCGGCGCCAGGCCCGGCGCGGCGGGGCGGGCCGGGGGCGGGCGGGGCGGGGCCGCGCTAACGGCCGCGCGCGCGGAGGGACCGCCCCCCGCGCCCGTTTCCCGCCGGGAAGTTTGGCCCCTCTCGGATCCGGTGCTTCCCCTCCCCCTCCCTTCCCTCTTCGCCTTGCAGCGCCGTGACGTCACGCGCCCCGCCCCCTTCCGCGGCGCGAAAACCCAAGTGACAGCCGGGAGGGGCGGGGCGCCCGAGAGGGGCGGGGCCGCGGCGCCACGTGACCGGCGGCGCGGCGGGAGGCGGCAAGGGGCGGGCGCCGAGTCACGTGGCGGCGGCGCGCGGGCGGCCGTTGGCTGGCGCGCGCGGTCACGTGGGGCGCGCGCGGCGGCGCCGCCCCCTTCCGCGCGCAGCCCGAATCGCGCCCGCCCGCGCGCGCTTTTCTGCCCGCGCGCGCCTCGCGCTCCTGGCGGCCCCGGCCCCGGGGGCCCGCGCGCTGCATGGCGCCCGCCGCGCCCCGCGCCTGAGGCATGGTGGGCAGGGTGGCCGTGGCGGCCGCCGCCCTCCCCGGCAAGGACGGCGACGCGCAGGTGGGGACGCGGCGGCGGGCGGCGGCAGCGGGCCCGGGCGGCCTCCCCTGGGGGCTCCGCGCACAGGGTTCCCGCGGGAGCCGCGGGCCTTCGGGCTCCGTCTTCCCCAGCGAGCGCAGAAACTCCGTTAGCGGAGCGCGCCCCGGGGCTTGTCAGGATGTCCGGGTGCGACTGCAGAGCCGCTCCGCGCGTTCTTGGAGCCTGCTGGAATAAAGAGGGGAACTATGGAGGTCTCGGTCTTCCTCCTCACGTTTATGACAGGCGATCCGCGCTCCGCTCCCGTTTCCTGGAGCGCTTGGGGGTTTCTTCAGCTGCGCGGGGGTCTCCCTCGCGGCGGGCTCGGCGGCACCTCAGGGTGCGGAGGGGCGGCCCGAGGGGCTCGCGGAGCCGCCGGGAGCTGCCGTCCCCCTCCGGGCCCTGGCGCTGCCCTGCGTTGTGGTGCCCTGTTAGCTCTTGCTTCGGGCTGTTTGGAGAGGAAATAAACAAAAACACCTTGAAATTAACACCAAGCGTTTTCTCTAGCCATGCAAGAAACGCCGAGAGGAAGATGCTTCTGTGGAAACGATCACAAGATACTTTTCACCATTAGCAAAACCAGCCGATAAAGTGTTGTCACCACCAAAGCCCAGCAATATATTGGATTATTTTAAAAAGACATCTATAACTGAGAAAGCTTCACCGCCAGTCATAGCTGGAGAAAATAAAACACAGTTGGATGCGGATGACAAATACTGCAACTCACCTTTGAAACAACCTTCCAAGCTAAGGAGGAAAGGGAAGAGAATTAATTTAAATAACAAACTAGGGGAGATGAAAGAATCTGAAAATGATTGTGTAATAGCAATTTGTAGTGATGACAGCAGCAGAGAAACAGCAGGACCAAGACAAGGTGCTAATGACTTCACTGCCACCTGTACTTCAGCTGACCAAAACTGTGCAAAGGAATTAGCAGAAGGTAGTCTGCAAAGTGAGAACATCTCAGACAATGTCATCAACAGAAAAAATGCTAAGAAAGTTGGCTCTGAAATCAATGGAATGAAAAATAGCATAAGAAAATCAAGGAAAAGGAAGCACAAAGTAAATATGGACTTGTGTGAAAGTCTTTCATCTGAAAACCAGCTGAACGAAAATCCTAGAAAGGAACCTAAAGACCAAAAAAAAGTGGTATCTCCTAAAATAGAGTGTGAGGTTACTATTAGTGACTCAAGTGTTGAAGCTCAGGTGGATGATAAGCCAGCCCAGGTGAGTGAGAGTATAATAACCGTGTCATTTGAGGACTTCTTGAAGAGTCAAGGAGAAGATAGCATAGATCATGGTGAAGAAGGCACAAAGCTGGCACTGGACAACTCTGTTACAGCAAATGAAGCTGTCAAAACCGATAGCATTAGTGATCCGGAAAAGTGTGAGGAACAACAGCTGCCGCTTAAAACGGTCACTGTCCTTGCACAAGTTCATTCTGTTCCCCCCAAATCACCTTCTCTACATATGGAGCAAAAAGCTTCCAGGAAACTGGCTTCCATTTTTTGGAAGCAAAAAGGTTGTGTGGGGGAGAAAGAGAGTAGGCTGCTCCCCTTGGAGAGTGAACAAACTGAACAAACAACCCAGAAAAGAAAATCCAATGTTGTTATTGAGGAAGAGGATTTGGAGTTGGCTGTGTTAGAGACTGCAGGATCAGAATCTTCCAGGGCAAAATGTTCTGCAGAAGAAAGGCATCAGTTTATGAAAGCCTTTAGACAACCACCATCTGATGTAACAAAAACTGGAGTTAAAAAGGCACCTGGAAAACTAAAACAAGCCCTTACAAAGCCTTCAAAAGAAGGAGCAGAAGGAGGTGACCTTGCTTCAAATAAGGGATTAGAAAGTGAAATAACAGAAGATTATATGGACAAGCATTCACCTTGTAGCCCTGAAAACAATAGAACTAAAAACAAAAGAGCTAAGAAGCTGCAGAAGAATGGGAAGGGACGAAAGAAGGCCTTGAAAAGTAAGGACATGAGTGTCTCGGATACTAGCGATCCTAGCAAAGATGAGTGTTCAGAAGCCAATGCTCACGCTAAGGACGATGCCTTAGATGTAAGAACTTCACCAAGTCCAAAAGTGAGTGAGTTAAGGAGGAGTTCAAGACAAAAGAAAGTTGAAGCATCCAAAACAGTTACACCAAAAAAAAACAGAATTAAAAATACTCTTTGTGAAAATGAATTAAGTGATGGTCCTTTACAGACCTCCACACCAAAAGCAAGCAAGAAATCCTTGAAGAAAAATAATGTCTATAAGGCCGAGGTGATTACAATACCCTTTGAGGCAAACAGCCCAATAAGGTAATTGTTTTGGAATATATTCCGTCTTCTTGCGCTGTCTTTTCTTGCAGATATTTTAAGAGTAAAACATAATAAAATTTGTGGAACACATACCCATGTTGCATGAGTATCAACCATGTTGGGTAATAGTATGGTGGAACCAGACCTGGCACTAGGATTGTGCTTGCACCGAAAGGCCAACATGACAAATCTGTGAGGGGATTTCTTTCTTTGTGTACCATTGTATTATCTAAAGGTTTTAGGATATGAAATTTAAAGAAACATTTTCCTTTATTAAAAGTAATACAATAACATTTTTCCTTAATTAGAATGAGGTTTACACGGATCAGTGCAAGTAAAAAGTCAAATAAAGCTGAAGCAATGAAAAATGAAGAGCTGGCATCCAAAAACACAAAGGTAATTTATGTAAAATTTTAAGTGTGTCATTTACTGTACGTATGTAGTTATATTAATGTTGAGTATTGTGTGATAGTGGAATGAAGTTAATTGGCCTCCCCCTGGTAGGGCTCTCCATTCCTTTTGAAAAGTGTGTGATTATTTTTGACTGCATGCTTAGTTTGTTGCAGTTTGCTCCTCTTCAGTCTTTCATTTTTTGATATAATCAGAATCGGATGCTTTTATGAGTATGAAGGATGGTGTTAGTATGTGAAGTGCTTACAGGACATATGACTATAAACTGCTAGATCCTTAACATGTTTTATACTTCGTTAATAGATGAGTTCGGCTTCTAAAAGCATATCCAAAGCGAAGCAGCTGGTGGAGAAAGCCAAGGCCCGACGGCACAAGGGAGCGAAGGCGCGTGGAGACGCGGCCCCTGTGCGGCGCTCGTCGCGGCAGCGAGCGCTCGCCGAGAGGAAGGAAGCGCAGGACAGCGGGGTAAGCGTGTGCTCCTGCTGCGCGAATGGGCCACGGAGCCTGGGGGGACAAAGAACGCTTCTTATCCTGCAAACGCCTCATTAAGGATTCAAATAAGGGAGTTATTAACAGCGATTAAAACTATTAGTGATAGTTCTAATCATAGTGATTAAAACGCTCTGCTAAATATCAAACAGTAATGCAAAACTGCCAGACTTGGACGGCAAAGATCATGCTAATGCAGGTCTATAAAACCCAGGCAGTTGTGCTCTAAAAGTGAGTGTTTCTCTACTTACAAGAGGCTGCACTCTGCAAGGTGTCCGTCTCCATGGTGTTTTGTTTGCTTTTCCTCTAGGAATCAGTAATAATTCTAGATTCAAGCCTGAGTAATATCACTACTGCAGCACGTGGTGTGAAGCAAAAACAGAAGAATCTTCGAAACCTCAATGATGTTCTAGGGAAAAAGTCTCAAAATATAAAGGTTACCAAGAACTCAAATGGTAATTGGATTTTTAGTATTTTTTTATTATGAATTTACCTTCATTTTATAAAATGGCCTTTACAGTACATTGCTATTTTGTTTTGATAAATCAAATGTTCGTATAGCCTCCCTTTTTATGATATCAATTAGAGTGTAGAGGGTTTTTTTACATGGTTCTTTGTGCCCCCAGTAGTAGAAGACTACAAAGACTGCATATTATGCTAACTAAAATAGTGAGGAAGAAAGCAAAGGTGGAATAATGTGAGAAGAAAGTGGAGATGTATGTTGGTGCAATCCAGAATCCAGAAGAGAATAATTCTGTTTCCCTCTCCTCTTTTCCTTTTAAGGAAAACCGGGCTGTCCACCCTCATTCCTAGGCAAAAACGTTCCGAAGTCTCCAGATGAGCCAATTGTGATCTTCGATGAAAGCAGGTCAGTGTTCAAAATTGCACTTGCTTAAGAATTAAAATATATTGAAGATTGTAAAATGAGAGAATATTAGCGTAGCCTTGAAATATATTTATTGAAGTGTGGGTAAATATTAATGTTTTACACCAATAAATTGAAAGTTTACAAGCTGCATATCTCTTTCCTTTTTTTTTTTTTTTTTGACTGCTTCTTTATCGTTTTACTATTTTAGATATTTCAAAACCTAGCTAATGACTAGCATAAAACATCTTGAACTGCATGTAAAAATACAGAATTAGGAGCATGAATTTCTTTAAAAATCTGTACTAATGCAAAACTTTAAAATGAATTATGACCTCATTAAAGTTGAGGTAATTTTAACAGTTCTCCCAGGCTATTTCTTATTTAATGTGTAAAGTGAATCTTACTGAATTTTATTGTAGCCCTATGTACCTGGTAGTTGCATTTATTTTTTCCTTAAACTTTTGTTTTCATTAAAGCCAAGATGCATCTGAAAATTCTCAAGATGGGGATCAGTTCAGAGCAAAACGTGAATTCCTGATGAGTGGTTTGCCAGAGCTGCTGAAAAGGCAGATTGCAAAGAAGGCAGCGGTGCTGGAGGCTTACTGTGCTGCAGGCTCCTGCTTTAGGACAGTTGTCCATGTGCAGCAGAAAGATGAGTGTAAGCTTTTTTCATTGATTAAACCTGTATAATAGTTCCAAGTAAACGTTTGCGTGATGTGCACAGGAAAAAAAAAAAGTTGTAAAGCAGAACTTATTATGGAATAATGAGTACTTATAAACTTCCTCTTTTTATATATACAACTTTCACATTAAGTTGATGCTAGAGTAGATTCTTAATGTGTGATTGAATAATTCACTCTTTCAAGTTCTAATTTGGAGAATAAAGGACAGGTTAGACTGATTGGGACAGAAACAACTTTTAGCAAAGGCCAAACGCTCCTCAAAAGAGCAGCTCATGTTTTTCCCTCCCTTGCCAAGTTGGGGAGTTTGCTGCAAAGCCGGTACTGAAGGGCACGGCAGAAGGTAGAGCAAGGCTTAGCTGAGCTTGTAATTACAAAGCAACCAACAAGCAATCCTGGGGAGAACAGCTGTCCTGGAGAGAACCAGGGAGGCTGAGGGTTATTATTTAGAGTGAACAGAGCCCAGGAGCAATTTACTGCTGAAATGCTTGAAATGCTGTATGTACAAGCATGCAAATTTGTTTTGCTTGCAGGGGAAAGTTACTTTTTTTTTTTTTTTTTTTTTTTTTTTTTTAAATACCATGTGTAATATAAATTAAATAAGCTTGGCTTTGACATGATTAAGCTGAAAATGAAAGAGCATTTATTCCTATATTAGTAAGGGATATTTTGTCACTGGCTACGTCTGTTTTGTTAAAAAAATTTACTTTTCTTTTGAGTAGGTTATCCATTGTGGAAATTGAAATCACCATCATGTCCTGTATTAACTAGGCTAAGGAACCTGGATACTGAAGTCACTAATGTCCCAAATATCACTATCTCACTTGGTGAATTTTCCACTGTAAAATCAAAACTAAGTGGAGACCATTCCGCACCC